>VWZO01005806.1:1084999-1261472 GCA_013396975.1 Bucco capensis | reverse complement strand
ATTCCTACTGAACCCAGCTTCAGGTTCTTTCACAATGTTTTGGTAGGTTTAAGCATTTAATCAAGTAGGTTTTTATTCATTGGAAAGCAAACAGGTTTGAGGTTCTTTTCCTTTCTTTCATAAATACTAAACCAGTTAAACTGCATTCCTGTTAGCCTGGTGTCCTTCATGAAGAAATAAGTATTACACATAGTGCATATGCAATTTCTGGATAGAAAACAATCTGTGGTTCTACTAGCATCCTTTAACTTATGAGTCATTAAGGAAGGTGAAGTGGTCATGTTGTCCTCACACTGAGACACAATCTGCTAAGATGTGGTTTAGACTATGAAAAATAAGTTAAAGACCAACTATCTCACTTTCCCTTCATGTTTTTCAGTGTCAGAACCACAGAATTTACTCACACAGATAATGTTAATGAATATTTAAATTCTTTCATAACTGCTAATAGTTTATTGTGTTCATTAGTGTCTGACTTTTTGTTTCCTGACATATTTCTGCTTCTTGTACATGCTTCTCCTATGTAGTGAGTATTTTCATCCTCTACAGCAACTCACTTGTACATTGTTCTCAGAGATGCTGGATGAGGGGAGGGAAAAGATGACTAATTAGCTACCATAAAAATGTAGTTTATAAGGCAGTTATTAAAAAATGAAACCAAGAAAACTTAAAACAGCAGCCTCCCCCGCCCCCTTTGAACAAAATTATTCTTTTACTCTGGAATCTGATTCTAAATTGTACCATATGATGACATATTCTATGATTCTATGATATTCCTCTGAGTCTTTACAGTCTGTTGCAGTGCATTTCAAGTACTTGCCTTGCCATTTTCTGCCTACCAGTAATTTTGTGGAGCTATTTAAGTAGCTTAAATTTTAATCCACAGGTATTTGGAAGAAGGATGAATCAGTGGTCAAAAAACACAGCTCATTAATTTTACATAATAGCAAAAGAATAAATAGGTCAGTATTGTGTACATTATTTTACTAATAGGATAGTCTAATTGCTGTGCAGTTAATAGTGTTTATAGGGTACTTTGAAGATGTAATTTGTTGTACAGGACTAATGTTTTGTTCTTACATTTCAGCATCTAGCTATACTAGTGCCATGTTAACAGGCATTTCTTTCAACAGCAAACTAGGCTGTAATGCCACATCTAGGAAAGAAATAATTTTATGTGCTTTTCTTTGCCCTCCAAGTCTGTTTGTTCTTTCTGATAAAGTCCAGCAGAGTAAGTTCCTAGAGCTAACTCGTCCAGGCCTAAAGCTGTATCAGACTGCCCTAACTTCCTTCCAGAGACTTTGGAGCTTCTTGGCCTCTCGTGCTGATCAGTAGTGCAAGTGGTATCTCTGAAGCTGAATCATAATCTCATGTGGTCTGTGGTAAGGTAAACACAAAGCAAATATAAAACTTTTCTTCCTTCTTGCATCTATGGCAGACACAAAGCTCTCTCCAGCTTCTCCCTTGCTCAACTGATTGTCTTCAGCCATGAGTCCCTTCACACCCACAAAAGCAATTGTTCAGGTAATCAGTGAATCCACATCTACCCGTGTTTTGGGTGCCCAATACTGAATGACACACTTTACCTCAAACCTCTTTGTATTTCCCAGTGTAGCTCTTTAGAAAATCTTTGTTTTCAGATTTTTAGCAAAAAGAAATCAGAACATCTTTCTCAGTGTAGGATTGTTTTGTGTTCCCACAAGGCTTTCTCCAGCTCCTTCCCCCTGAACTGGTCTTCCAGATAGACCAATGCAAGGCTGTGCTTCTGAGGGATTCTCATCAACCTTTTCCAAATCTCTTCTCTAGTTCCCATCTTTTGTTGACCGTACAAACAGCTGGGTCTTATTTCCATATTTTCTCGTAAGCCTCACCTCCATTGGAATAGGAACTGGCTAATACCCTTCTCCATGCACAGAGAAAATTACCATTCTGCAATGACCAAAAGGAGATGAATATAGAGACTGATGATAGCGTATGCAGTTTGACATCTCTTAAGTTATGAATCAGATCCTTGTGTATTGGGAGGAACCACAGCCTGAATTCTCACAAGTTAATGAGTTATTTTTAATTAGAACAACTGGGGAGGATAAGCAAGAAGATGTCTTTATTTCGTACCCTTCCCTTCTCTGCTTCACAAACTCTTATGGCTACTTGGATAGTTTTGATGTGGAGTTATTCTGCTATTATTGCTGTTGTTGTTATTATCTTATTTTTCTCTTTTATGAAAAAATAAAATTTCTCTTTTATTTTATCTTTTAGTTGCATGGCATGCATGGTCACTACCATCTGTCACACACTGTCCTGTCCAAGGAGAAAACAGTGCAATGCAGTCATATACATTCCTTGCTTAAACTGCAATGGGTCCACTGGTATGTGCCTACACTGGAAAATGTTAATATCTGAGAAAGCAGGAATGGAAAAGGTGTGCCTTTCACAAGGAAAGTCTTATAATTCTCCTTGGTTGTGCAGAAAATGTATTTCTGTTTCTTCAGGTCCTGAGAAGGCTCTCTCATGCATATGGGAATGTGCAGAAAGCTTTGGAATTCATGAACTATGCAACTGAGATTTTTTTCTTGGATCTACTGACAACCTTTTAGATTTCCTCTGACAAGCTTTAAAGCATTTTGAAGACCTAGAAACTGGCTGACAGTGGGAAATAAATTCCTCAGTTCACATGCTAAGCATCCGCCAACTCTGTATTCACATTTTTCTGCACAGTTTTACTTAATATCCTCTACTGACTGACTGATCATCATTGTTACTCCTTCCACACTCTACGTGCTAGAGTGCCCCACGTGCTCAGGGAATGTTGTAGAGCAACTGAAATAAAGACTTCTATTGTATGAAGTTGGGAAAATAGCATCTCTTACTAGACAATTCACTGCTGTGAGGTTAATAAGATGGCAAAGGCTTGATACATCTAGCAAGGGGGGGAAATAAACAGGAGATTCATGACTGAAATCTGTTTCCAAAAAGACACATTGCTAACTACACAAAACTCTCCATGGCTGGTAGTTGTCTGCAACAATAAGACCAAGGTAATAATCGGCATCTGGCTACTTTTAAAAAGTTATGCCTGTTTTGTAAAACACATAAGCAAAGACAAATGTGACAAAAGGGAAGATATGCAATAAAATTCTGTCGTGTGAGAAGGTCATGGATCTGCAGATGCACCCATGCTGTACTGCATCATAGCAAGGACGAGCTACAGTCTCTTTACTGCCCCAGCATCTGTAGATCTACACTTGATTAGACAGCCTTCCATGGGATTTAAGCATAAGTATAGCACTGAGGATGTTAAGGGTCTTAATGGATTCAGAACTCAGAAATGCACATGATCACACACCTCCTAGCCACTGAGAGTTTTGTGTAATTAGCAACTATGCTTTGGTAGGCTGCCACTGCTATTTGCAAACAGGGTGATGCAAGTTCATAGTCCCACCTACCTGATGAAAATCAAGTGAAACTTTTTCTTCCTGTGTTGAAACATCTACATGGAGAAACCTTTTCAGGGCAGGAGCAAGTGAGGCCTGCAACATCCTGACTGTGCTAGAAGGAGCGCAGCCAGGAGCTTGAGGGAAGGGACTATCTTCCTGTTCAGCACCTGTTAGACCACATCTAGATAATGTGTCCTTTTGAGCCCCTCAGTGCAGGGAAGGCACTGAAAAATTGGAACCAAGCTCAGCTGAAGGCCCCTAAGATGGTTAGAATGGGAACCCTGTGAAGAAGAGCTAAGGGAACCTGATTTGTTCAGCCTGGAGAAGAGGTTGCTTCAGGTGGATCGCAATGCAGCCTGCCAGGACCTATGAAGAGGTCTTCAAGAAGATGAAGCCAGACACTTCACAGTGGTAATGGGTGGGTGGACTAGAAGCAGCAGGCATAAATTGAAACAGGAAAGATTCAGACTGGGAATAATTCAAACATGAGAAAAACATAAAATTGGGATTGAGTAAAATGGTTTAGGGGCTGAGCTCTAACAGATCATAAATCCTGAATAGTCAGACACCATTTCCTGTGCTCCTGGCTCTATCCACTTTATGCAGTACCTACTGCAGTGAATTTCCATTGGCTAGCAGTGAAACCTGTGATATAGCTCAAATTCTTATTTATAACAAGAATAAAACACAACTGTAATATTGGAGTTAGTGCAGGCTCAAGCTTGTATCTGCATGTCATGGTGCAGAGCTGTATGGACCTACCTGGTAAGTTTTCTGTGTGGGATAGCGGCCTTTATTTGGTGTGACTGATGAGCTAGGCTTCTTGGTAAAGTTTATTTTGGCACCTAGTACTGTAGAAGTGGGTTGCACAAGCACCTGATCACACTTATGCTTGGCTAGCTTGAACATCTCTGCTGTGCTCCTCTCCTATCCCTCTTCTGTAGTTAGCAAAGGAACTGCCACGCTAGGTCTGTTTGTTTCAGCTGCCCAATGTTACATGAGTACATAGTGGGTAAAAGGGTTGGTTTTGTTTATGTTTTCAATTTGAGAAAGGATGAAGCTGGTATGGTAGGAGAGGAGGAGGATGGAGGAACAGGACCGTTCCAGCAATTCCCTTGCAGAGACCCGGCATAAGTTCCTCAGTCGCTTCCCTCAGCCGTGCAGCCAGGAGCTGTGACAATCATTCCTTCCCATTCATGGAGCATGCTCCAAGATTACTTATAACTCATGGTCTCTTAAAAACCATGTTTCAATTTAGACGTGTATTCTCTGAGGTTTTACAGGAAGGAGAGTGCCTGATCTGATTTTAGGCAGAGCTTGATCCTGCAGTGAAGTCTTGCTTCTCTTTCACCTCCTCCCAGCTTTGAGTTTCCTCCTGAAGATCAGGAAAATGGACTGTTCATGATGATTGTAGCATTAAGGACATCCCTGGATTTTGTCAGCTGGTGGTCTCAGTATGTCCAAACTGTTCCAGAATTTCAACTCCCAGTCTGGCAAGCATGTTCTAGTGGCTTTTTTGGGTCGGAAGAAAAGATGAGGTGTGGGGAGAGTATCAGTGTGATTGTGCCTAACCACAGGGATGTTACCGTGCCAGTTCTGCATGACTAGTAAGAAGTGACCTGCTGTGAGTGAGGCTAGCAGTCCTGGACTTGAATTTCTAAAAGGCATTACTTTTTCCTCAAGAAACTTTGCCTTTAGTTAGTAATTAATTATTTATCATTACTCAATAATGACTCTGAAACCAAAGTGTTTAGCTTAATAAGTTTATTACTATAGATCCTAAAAAGTGTAATTACTTTGGGCAATATCCAGGAAGAGAACAATTCAGGATGAGTTATGTTGTGCTAAGTGAACCTGTTTGCCAAATACTCTGATAGTGCAGTAGGGGAGGAATGAAAAGAAATGTGGTCCCACCCCTTCGTTCATTAATCTAAAGGTATGTAGCAACAAAGATAATTTACTGCTGGTAGCAACAAGTGGTTTTCTGGAGGAAGAAGTGGCAGAGGAACTGGATTACAAGAGTGGTTCTGAGTCACAGTCTCCTGGGGTGCTCCCTCACTGGTCATTGGTCAGAGATGAGCTTGGAGTCAGACTAACAATCAGCTAAATGGTTTGGAAAATTCCTGTTGAGGGTGAGGTTGAGGAAGTATGACTATTGTCTAGTTGCCTTTGCAGTGCTGTACACAGCAGTAGAATGGAGACTTGGATCTGACCCTCTGCATTAGTAGCTGATGGTATGTCCAGCTCCTCATATACCCAGAGGAAGACTATGTGCAACTGATGCCCTGCAAGGTACATTGCTGCATTGTGCCTAGTGTCTAGCATTCTCCTTAGCCTCCAGGTATCATTCCTTCATTTTTAATGTCAAGTGGGAAAGAAAATCTATAGGACCTTCATTTTAGGGGCCCTAGGGTTTCTCTTGACATCTGCTGTAAGGAAAGGTGAATCAAGTCTAAAACCAGGCTCACTTATGAAGGCAAAATTGTTGCTGTGTCTGAATAAAGGAGCTCCTTCAGTGTTATCAAAGATACGAAAATGTGATCCATTGTGAGCATACTGATACGGAGATCTGAGCAGCACTGGCAGAAAAGTCTTCACACTTAGTGCTCATCATGGAGAGTCTCGCTAAGCTGCTCAACCACACCTGAATCTCAGTTCTTAGAGAATAAAGCCAGCTCTCTCTCTGCTTGTTGTGTTGCAAAGGTACAGATGATTTTAATATTAGACACGAAACATCACTGGCTACTGCGTTAGGGAGTTAACACATTCCTAGAATCACTTGTTAAACCAGCAGTGTACATTGGTACAGCTGAAACTGCATGTGCCTGTTTACAGCCTGGGGTTGCTTCCTTTGTGCTGTTCTCTTTGTGCTAGGCTTTCCTATATTTTCCAAAGATTTTGGGGGACATCAGAGGCTAGAACTGCTCCATTTATTCTGGGGTTGCCTACAAGCTGTGTAGGCTTGCATGCAGCAATGCCACCTCTGACTGGCCTGACGGATGATGGGGTTGGAAGCAGAGATAACGGAGTCCTCCCCTGAATATCAGGCAACAGAATTGCACAGCCAAATTAAGGAGAGTGTAGAAACGTCTAGTCTAAATTTGAAATTAGCCCTACTTTGCATGGAAGATTCAACAAGATGACCTCCAGAGTTCCCTTCCAACTTAAATTACTCTATGATTCTAACAAAAGAATGATTTTTTTAAATTTATTTTTTTAAAGGAGCTGCAAATCTGTTCTCCCAGCTTCGAAGTCACCAGGGAGATTACTAGGACTTCCTGAGCAGGTAAAAAATGAGTAAAGATCAATCTCTTTCTGTCTTTGGACTTTGCAAAGCAAACAAAAAAAAAATTATCAGTAGTCAATATAGCAGTGAGTTTACTATTTTTGGCATTAGTGAAATCATATTCACCTCTGCATGCTTTAAATGTGCCCTTAAATTATACATGGAAATGAAATAAAAATTCACAACTGACTGGATGCCCCCTGCAGACTTGTGCTGACTTTATGGTCACAGCCATCTTAACATTAGTTGCTCCTGCTTAACCCAGTGAGGTGAAGGTGGGATTGAGCCCTATGCCTGGCTGTCTGCTCTCCCTACAGCAGATGAATGAAGGTTATTGGATGCATAGCAGGTGCCAGGCACATTCCATGACACTCTTATTTCCTCTTCTTTAGGAATTCACAGACAAAGTAGATGGTGACTTGACACTCAGAGTCGTTCCACTCTCCTGTGCTGAGCATTTCCACGCAGTCCTCATGGCCAGCCGGGTCATGAGGCTCCCCTTCTTTCCAGTTACTGTAGTTTTGCAGTGGGCTGTTGTCTGCATACACAAACTGTCCTTCTTTTTCCATGTCATTCAGCCCAATGAAGGCTCGGAAGAGGCCGCTGTTGGAGATGTAGTCGGCAATCAGAGTGTTGGTTGCCTCATCTTTAGGCATGGCCAGTGTTCCTCCTCTGTCCCTGCAGTGGATCAAGGCTTCTCTGTAATTCTTCTCTTCTTTCACAATGTAATAGAATTTCTCATCTGTCTCCCTGATACCTGCTATAACTTTAAAGCAGAAAAAAATTGCTTAATGGCATGTCAACAGATATTGAAGGTGCTTCTGTTCCCATATCACAATGAGATAATTTTAAATTAAAGTTAACAATCAGGAGAGAGGAACAGTATTCCCACCACAGAATTTATGATGAACAATGAGGACATGATCAGAGACTGGCGCTACTAATGGGAGTGACAAGCATCTTGCAAATATTAGGACAAGAACTATTTAGTCCTGAATGGCATGTATCTCCTGTGACACATTTCACTTTATGGATATCTAGTACTATATCCTAGTGAATTAAGCAGTGTCCAGGAGCATGCCTGGGCAGCTGGAAGTTAGTTGTCCCATCTGATGGACTACTGGAATGGTCCTGAGCAGAGTTTTGGCCTGGGGCAACTAACAGTCTCCCAGACAATTTAAGAGGTATGCTAGACACAGTTTGGGAGTTAGCAGAGGGACACTCCTGGTAACATGGCATTCAGTTTTGTAGGATTTGTGATATAGATGAGCACTGTCCTGTGCTGTTTGCCCACAGTGCTAAAGTACATCTATACTGATACAGATGTAGTCCTAGAAGCAGTGGTGAAGCCTTCTCAAAATCTCTGCTATGCCAGAAAACATACTTCCTTCCTTTCAGTGGGGGCAGTTTGCTCTGTGTACCTGACAGCTCTGTCTGCAAATGTGCATTCTTATAACCCATGTCTTTGAGTGTTGATCCCTTGTTACAGGAAAACGATGCTTGCCACTGAGGCGTGTACCATGTCTGCAGCCTTCCTGTGCAGCAGAAAGATTGCTTTTCCTGCCTTTCTGGAGCAGATTGGCACAACTCTTTTCCTTTCATTGTCCGAATGGACCCCTACCCTGAGCAGACTGACAGTGCAGAAGCAGTTAGCAAGCCACGCCTCGTGCTTTTCATGATTCTGTTGTGCTCTTGGTAACTTCTGTATTTTTTTTTGCTTTTAGTCATCTCCTGTTTATCTCTTTAGAAGTGTGAGATTGTATCTTTTCTGTATGTTTCTGAAGTGGGATCTATCACTGGGTCATCTGTGAATGCTGCCACAGAGCAGCAATAGTAGAACAGCTATGATAAATGTTATAGGAGCCAAATAAATCACATCAAATTCATAGGATCCTTACCATTCTTTAGGAACTTGATGGATGTGTTAAGACGAGCAACATTGATATTCAGTTGTCCAACAACTCTGCGGTATCTTCCACAGTCACAGACCGTCCCTGATGCAATACAGGGAACAGAGGATTTATCCATTTAGAGGCATTTGTGTGTGTGTATGAAAGGTCATCTGTAGCCCACTTCCAAACCTTCTGAAGACTTGGCCTCTTCTTATGGAGAGCCAGTCTCACCCTGCCCTGCTGGCCATGTTTCTGTTGGTCAAGGCGCTTAATATTTTGACTCTATACTTTCGCTTGCTAATTGACTTAAGAATCTCTACTTTTAAAAGCATGGTTAGAAGAGTTTGACAACTTCTTTCTACCCATATCAGTATGGAATTTGCACATTCTCTGTCCCTCTCATTATTGATTCCATCTAGCTGCAGAGATGGCTTGTCATGGTGATCTGAATGCCAAAGGTCTACCTCTGTATCCATAAACAGCACAGGTTCCTCTCCTTCTAGTGGAAACAACAGTACCCATAAAGTGGGGAACTGCTGCTTTCTTGGTGAAGGACAGTCCTGGCTTGGGACCACCCAGCAGCAGAGCCCTGCACAGCTGCTCACACACTGCCCCAGTCCCCAGTGCCATGGGAAGGAAAATTAGGAGAAAATGGCAAAGCCCTGTGGGTTGAGATAAGGAGAGTTTAATGGAACACCACACAGAGAGAGAAAATGCAACAGTTTTAACAAAAATGCTAATGAAATAGTATCTAAAGCAACTTATGTTAAATGCAGTGCTGATCTGCACTGTCCTTGCCTGACCCGTCCACCTGAGCCTGCCCTGCACACACCCTGCCAGCCCTTCCCTTCCATGGCAGGCATGATGTCAGTGTGGTATCAATACCTCATTGACTCACCCAGTTGGCCATCTTGGCTGTGGCCCCTCACAGCTTCTTATGAAACATTAATCCTATCCTAGCTAAACGCAAGATGAGGAGTTTTGTCAGATGCATAGAGGTAGGATGGGCAAAACTTTGGTAGAAGGGCATGCAGCTGTGGTACAGCAGGAATAGTCAATACCAACTCAAATAATAACTTTCAAGCACTGAAGATGCAGTTGTATTTTTGGTGGTAAACTCAAATTTGGTTTGGTACAGGTTTTGTTTTTCTGTTATTCTCAAGAAGAATGCAAGTTGATGATGGTTTCCCATCTAGAGTTTACGAAACTCTAGAAAAACCAACCCTGAAGTCAAAGACCTGCCAGACTTGATCATTCTGCAGAGAAGGATATATCTCATACCTGCTTTTCCCTTTTTTCCAGAAACACCCAATAAGCCTTTGTCTCCTTTGTCACCTGAATAAGGAGAAAAATATATTCTCAGATCTCAGACAGTGCTCCAGAGGTCCCTTCCAACCCCTAACATTCTGTAATTCTGTGACTGTTTTTGAAAAATCTATTTAATAATATGTTAAGAGTGTGCTTCTGATAGGAAGCCCTAATGTACTGTACTGGCAGATGTGCCAAGTCAAACAAACCATGATTAATTCTGGTGCAAGGAAATAAGGAGAACCCTTTAATAGCTAACTCACTGATAACACAGGCATCTTGTGTGCTGCTGGTTCCTGGTACAACTTTAAATATACACTGCTAAATGATCCTGAGAGGTTGAAAGCACTCAAGAAATCTGTAAGAAGTGAGACCTGGGCTCTCTCACTACCTTGCAGGACAGAGCTGTTCCTGGATTGAGTTGCGCCCTGATGGGATGAGGCTCCAAGTGAGGCTGGTGTGCACTAACCTCTGAATTCATGTGTGCAACAGATGATGTGTGCAGGCAGCAGTTAGCACCTGCACAAAGTGAGCTCAGTAAGGAACAGTGTTTCATTTCAGGAATAGTTCATGGAAATGTGATTTGTTTTCATCCAGCTGCTTTCCTCTTCTTCTGTGAATCATAAAAATAATAGAAATAATTCTCTTAATGCTATGTTACTATGTAAGTGGAGATGACCAGCTTTTTAAAAAATCTCAGCTGTAATTTGGATCAAGAACAGCTGGACTTTATCTGAAATTGATATCAACTCTTATGAAGTAAAACCCTCAGAGGTCAAAAACAGTAATACTTGCTCTGCCTTATTGATGGCTGTGTTTTGATGTCCTTTTTGCTTTATATGGTTGTGGATTTTTTAAAAGAAATTAGGAGTTGGCTGTTATGTTCATTAGAGTTGCTTGGCACTGCACACTTAGAAAATGAAATGTCAAGATTGCTTCATTAAGAACTTGAATGTTTAATGGTGTATTTCAGTAGTGACTTAGTGACCTTTGCTTCTGCAAATAAAGAGAAAAAAATAGAAATGCACAAAAAATTTTACATTCAGGTTGATAGAGAGCTTGATTTAAAGGCTCAGAGCACTGGTTTGCTTACAGATAAAGATGTGCAATTTGTGGAATTCTTAAATTCTAATCTTCTTTGGCTATTGAAGACATTTTAGGAGATAAGTGTGTTTTCAGTTGTCTAGGTACTTCTGAAAATGAGTCCCTTAGGACAAGTTCTTTTGTTCTTCTCTGATACTGCCTAGAGATCATCAAAAGTTTATTAAAAATATTGACTTGAGAAGCTCCAGGGAGAGACTATTCCACCCATTCACATGCATGCCTGGGTTGATGTGCTGGTTAGAGACCATGCTGTTCCCATAGGGATGATGAAGTCCCTGCTCAGCTTTCAAGGCAGGTTTCCTTGTGGCAGGTGGAAGAAGTAATGTTCCTTCTTTAGCTCTTTTAGGAATACTGGAAAGGAATACCTGAGCCTCTTAGATGACAAGAGCATAATTTAATGAAATTATTGTCCAGGTAGACTTGGAGTCTACCTTGACTTGCAAGTAGTTATTGTCCTTTTTTATGTGAGTGATTTCTTAAAACCCCTAAAATCCTTTCCTTACTGAGCTGTCCTGTGCATTGCTTGCTCATGCAGCAGTGCAGGTGACAAGGTGTGGCATCCTTAGCAGCAGAATATTGACTTAGGCCTTCAGTGTCCAAAGCAGAGGCACCAATTTGGCTTTCTCTTTTAAAGCATCCTGAGAATTTACTTCACAAGGACCAGGTTCCTCTCTTATCCTCAAAGAGGATTGATTTCTTTATTAATAAAGCAAATTATTTTAGCCAAGTAAGTTGGACAACAGGAAATAAACCAAGAATATGTTATTTAGGCCTCATCACCAGTCTTCATGCTTTTTTTTCTTTACAGCTGTTATTTGATATTACTCCATACCTGGAATTCTCACAAAACATACATTTACCTTGAGGGAAAAAACAAGAAAATTCCCAGACCAGAGCTTACCCTTTCCACCAATTGGACCAATTTTCCCAAGCATTCCCTGGTCACCAACATCTCCCACAGGTCCTTTGTTTCCTAAGAGAAGAAATAAAGAGGAAAAGGGTATAGATAGTTTCTGGCATTTATTTCCCAAGGCACTGTTTAAGTCTCTACTGCTACTTATTTTTCCTGAGTGTGGCTGGTTCGCTTGTGTGGCAAAGTTGAAATGAGTGGAGCCCCAAGGACAGTGCAGGTCTCTGCAGTAGGACACTGCAAAGCACCTTAGTAGAACTGCCTGTTCAAATGCCCAGAAACTACCTGCTAGTGAGTATTCAAATACTGATTTTACTTCACAGCCAAACCAGGCAGACAGCAGGTTTTGCTTGGATTTTGTTTTGTCCACCCGAGACAAAAGGCTTTCCTTCTTCCTTGAAGGAAATGTCCTTGAAGCTTTGCTTCAGTCCTTCTCAAAGCAAGACTGCAAATAGGAAGCTACTCGTTTTGCTGTATGTGTTTTCCCAGTCCTCAGAGCATCAAAATAATAATGCCTTTTTAATTGATTAATAGTTTAAGATCTAAAATAGCTGGCTAACATTGACAGCCCAGTTTAGGGAATCTCGGTTTGCACACTGAATTTAACATTACAAAACTGCTTCATAAATAGTTGATTACTTGATTCCCTCATATCTTACCTGATCCTCACTCTAAGGTAAGAAGTAAAGCCATGAATGCATTTAAAAAGGAATTTTTTTTTTTTATAAATTATAGAAATAATAACAGGGTGATTTAAAAGTTTATATAGAAGTAAAAACTTTCCTGAGTGGTCTTAAACCACTGTCAAGTGGTTTATCATTAAGTTATCATTAAACTCTAATAATAACTTCAGCTTTTGAATTAGAGTATGCAAACAAGGCTGACACCATCACATCTGGTGCCTCCGAATTCTCGGCCCAGATCACAAAGTGGATATGGGATATGTTTAACAGAGCTGAGTCCTGTGACATCTGCAATTTGTTCTCAGCTCAGATGCTGTTTGATCAGAGGAACTTCGTTTCTCAGTGCATGCCTCTGTTTTCTTTTCCACAAAATAGGGACAACTCAGACTGAATTTTGTTGAGCATCCTGATGTGTTACTGGGAAATAACTCTCGAAATTCAGTTTCAACTAAAGGATCATTTCCATAAGAAAATGGCAATCTTTCCATAAGAAAATGGCAATCTTTCTGATTATACATATGATCTTGGTAATTATTATACATATGATCTGGGTCTTTTGGATTGCACCCTTGACAGCCACTTGAGAGAACAGCAGTAAATGCACTGGTTTATTACATGACTTTTTGAATGTATTGCCATTTATAGATGTCTTATGTATTGGTAGGAATTGCACCAAGCTCGTATTGTGAGGTTCACTGATTAATGTTTGACAGGATTGTGAAATCCACTGGCGCAACAGAAATGAAAAGCATTACATGTCTCTGATCACATGCACCAGTACAGTTGTGTATAATGATAATCATATACTAGTAACAGCCAATAAACTGTCATAAATACCTTTTGGTCCTTTTGGTCCAAGCTTTCCTTGTTTTCCCACTTCTCCTCTATCTCCTTTTTCACCTTCATCCCCTTCCAAAAATCAGAAAACAAAGCATCATGGTACATTTCTCTCAGTGCAGTAACTGCAACTATACATCTCAGAAAATAAAGTTTGCAGGTTTTGTTTTTGTTTTGTTTTTCTTCCCTACTATTTTTTTTTTTATTATTTCTCATTGAAGGCACAGTAGCCATAGGATAAATTTCCAGAGAAGAGCTGATGACTCTGGCTATCAATAGGAAAAGCAAAACACTTTCCCTTGTGGAGAGGCTATTACAATATAAGAAATATTCAACAGCAATTTCTAATCCTACCTTTAATCCCTATTAGCTATAAAGCAGATAAGTAAGCCAATCTTTTGCTGTTGGGAAACCTGTATACATATGGAAGAACTGGCAGGAGAGGCAACAGGAATTTATTAATTGTTCCTAGTGACTCTGTTCATAGTGACTACATGATAAAGGTATGCAGAAGCTTTTGGAATGAGAGGAATGTAAATATGTTGAAATAGATCTTAACATAGACCTTAGCACTTAGTATGGCAGAATTCTTGCCTTCAGTTTTTGACAAGCGACGTTTATATGTTGATACAACGACCTGTTTTGCAATTACTCTAATGCTTTACTTTGAAAATGTCAAACACAGAGTATTTGTAAGAGGTAAAATCAGTGCATTTATTACAGTAGTGCGGAGATTTCTCCAAATGAGATCAAGACCTTATTATAAGGTTCCTATGTAGTACTCTGTAAGTACTCTTATTATTGTAAGAGACAGCCTCTCATCGAGCAGCTTACTGTCTAAAGGAGTAAGACAGCAATTAGCGGGAAAGAAATGTTATCTCCTTCCTCTAGGTAGCATACAATTTTGATTCACATTATGCAGTGAAATGGAGGCACAACTGGAGCTGGTTTTCTTATCTTCTTGTTCTTAGTTTTTAGCCAAATCCCAAGAACATCCTCATTTCTTTTCCCTTTCCCTTTCCCTTTCCCTTTCCCTTTCCTTTCCTTGTACCAGTACAGGCACTGCATACAGCAGGCAGCCTTCCAAAGCCTCTCTCCCTGTTCCCTGCCCTTGTCTGTGGTAAGGCTTGCGCTGTGGCGGGAAGCAGTGCTGCAGTCTCTTGGCCAGGCCAGGATCTCACATGTGAGTAGCAGCCAGTTGTGCCTGTGCCTGCGGCCCAGAAGGGGAGAAGAGGCTCCAGTTCACCACACAGAGACTCAAGGTAGGGAAGCCTGTCTCAGTGTCAGCAAAACAGGAGTACAGAATGGAATTACACAACTAGACCAATAACCTGTCTCACTGAGATGGTGCCTCCAGCCCTAGCAGAGCATATTCATGGAATTGGTTGTGCTGATGGTGACTATGACCCAGGCAGCCACTTCCAGCCTCTCACAAGCAGTGCTTTAAGGGCTTGCCTGAGCTCCAGACCACTTGGGAACAGCCACTAGTGATTCTTCCCTGCACAGATTAGTCCTGTGCCTTTTAAACCCATTTATATTTTTGTCCCCTGTAATAAAAACCCTATGGAAAAAAGGTCATGTTTTAATTATATGGTAGGGGAGAATGTAGCTTCTCATGGTTGCTTGAAGACTGATTGTTTCATTCTTATTTTCTGAAAAATACTGTCCACTCATTCCTGATTTACCTTCTACTTCTGTAGCCACAGGTAACATATCATAGGTTGTTGTGTGAGGTGATGACAGATGAGAAATGGTGCATATTAACTGCAGCATATAAAATGTAGAATTAGCTGTTTGGCTCATTTCCATGTCAGTTATGTGAACTGGGCTGAGTCTGTCCTTGTATGCTCAAAAACTTAAGTGTTGGGACTGTCTTATGGAGGGCAGACTAACCCCATCAGTCAGGATGCCCTTTGAGGGCATAGTCTCTGGACTAAGCTGAGGAAGATAAAGGGCTGAACTTCTGTCCACATTAGAGGAAGGAAGTATTTGCTAGAGGGGTGGACAAGGAGGAAATGTAATGTGTTTGTGACATGCTTAGGTGCTTTGTTTTTAACACCAGCTCTACAGGACAAAATAGGAAAGGAAAAGGTTGTAAGCAGTCAGCAATATAAATTTTAAACATCTCTGTTTTCACTAGTTCTTAAAAAATACTGGAAAAGTCAGTATATATTTACAAAAGCCAAGTTCCTTAAACATCTAGTTACAGCTCTGGGTCTGAGCCTGGAGCTAATGGAAGGATGCCTGCTTGTACTGGGTTCTTGTCTAGAGGTCATCAGACAGCAGAGCCAGAGAATGTACAGTTTAATTTTGCTATTGACCTCAGTGCTTACAGAGAAACCAAGTAGTTGTCCTTTCCAAACCCATCTATGAAACCACTGAGAAAACTCTGAAAGTCACCTCTCAGTAGTTCAGAAATTCAGGAAAAAATCCCAAAGACTGACAAAGGACTTGTTAAATTAAATTCCAGGAGAAGGTTAAGAGCTGATCTGATGACAGTCTGCAGACCCATACAGGGGGAGAAATGTGTGATAATAGAAAGAAAGCAGGGTATGATTCAAAGGCTGGAAGAGCTGAATGAGTCCTGACTAGAAATGCAGCATGGGGATATTAACAAATAGATCACACTCTTGGGCAGGGAAGGGCGATGTGACAGGCTTTTCATGTCCAGACTTTGCCCATGCAAGGAATTCTTTTGTGTAAGATATGCTGTAACTCTGGGTCTGGTGTAGGAACTGCTGAGAGAGTTCCTTTGGCCTGTGTCATGCAGGAGAGAAAACCAGATTCCTGCTGATGCTCCAAAGCAGAAGACTGCCCATCACTCTGGCAGTCTTCGTCACCTCTGTCAGGCTAAGTAGTTACATTCCCTGTGGCTTGCAGCCCGCTCTGTTGAGCTGAAGGCTCTAGAGAGACTGTTGTTTTCTGCAGGAGGAAGACTTCTGTGTGAGAAAGATGCTTTTTTTGATATGAGATTTTGCTTAGACAGTTAATCTTAGAAACAGAGCCAGGAAATAAAGTCCATATACCAGTAAAGATGCTGTGATTTCTTTCTGAAGGTGTTTTCTTTCAGTCTCAGTTTCAACATTTTGAGCCACTAAAAGCTGCAATGATTTTTTCTGAGAGGCACTGGAGCAAGCTTCTCACACACGGGGCTTCTGGAGAAGAAGCTAGGTTGCCATCTGTGGGCCATCAGACTGAGAGCTGGCTAATGAAAAGTAGGAAAAGTTGTGGGGAAGTTTGTTTTGAAGATTTTGAGAGATTAGGGAGTGTCTCAACTTTTGTTGCTGACACATCATGTAGTCCCAGTTCTTGCTCAAGTCCTCTGGACTTGAGGAGAGGAAAGTAAGGTCTAGCACCTGCTTCATCTTAGCATAAAGCATGCTCTGCCTTAGTTTCTCAACCTAGGAAAATGGAAATAATAATTTGCAGTGTAGAAGTGAACAGTATTAATTAGAGGTACATGTCATCGTTAATTCGAGACTGGAGTATGTCCTGTGCTTGATAATAATGTGTTTAAATGCACTGTGTCCTCCTTTAGCTATTGGGTGCTATCTCAGATTTTGGCAGGAAATGTGAACTCTTGGGTTCTGCTCCCCCCTTGTGGGCTCCCTATGATTTGCAGCCAGGCAGAAGGGATTGTGAGAGGTTGGTTGACTTTTGTTTTGGGCAGGGGTTGAGTGGCTTTGTCTCTAATTTATAATAAGCATCTTTCCGTTTCCTCTGGGAATTCATGTGAACAGACTGTAATCTGCCAGAAAACAATCTAAATCTTGCCAGTATTCTAGACTGGATTTTTTAATGTTGTGCTACTGTGCTTTGTGCAGCTTGAGTTCTAACAGAAAAAACCTCCAAACCTGTGACTCCTGATCTCATAGGCTTGTAGTCTATACCTAGAGGTTAGTCTTTCCTTTGTGCTGCTTTACAGTTGGGTCAGTGTTAGGTTAACTTTTAACCCAGTTAGCAGATTGGGTCACCTTAAAACTATGGTTGCAAGGATGTCACTGCACTGGGTTTTGAAGCATGAGTGAAGTACTTTGAGCCAGTAGCTGAAGCAAAACCATTTCTCAACCTTGTTAGTATTCCCTCAAGCTGATTCATTTCTTCCATGTCACAGATTTAAAATACCAGATTATTAAAGTGAACACATAGAACAATAAATTACTAGACTCTCCCAGCTTGGGACTGTGTGAGACAGAAGGAGAACAAAAGCCATAAACAGTAAATTCATTTTGCAGTCATTAGAAAATTTTAATTGTAATTGAGAGAGAAAACAGTCTTTCCTTCTTAAGAGCAAGCTCAGGAAAATGCTGAAAGTCTAGTAATCAACAGGAATTTTAGGCAGTTGAAAAGGTCTCTGCCTCTTTAGGAGTTTCATTAAATAACACAAAATTGTGAGCTTACATTTGGTAAGAATTTAATTAGTAAGAATTTACCGACCTTCAAATGTTTTAGATTTTCCTGCTGAACCTTTTGTTGTTAATTTATCAGATTTGTATTCACAAACAGAGGAAGTTTTGAGCTTAAATTGTTGAGCAATGTTTAATGACTCCCCAACTCTTATGATCAAGGGCTGACCCTGGTTCTTGGAGAATAGGGATGTCATCCCTGGGGATTGCAGAGTCCACACTTACTATAGAGACAGCTCTGCATTAGGGTGAACAGACATCTGTAGGATACCTAAAGGATAATGCTGAGGGGAGACTTCTAGCTGGGCTTATGTACATGTCTCTCTGGAAGCACACAGCATCCAGCCTTTTCACTCAGAGCTCTGCTGAGAGACCCCCTGAGTCCATCCATGCAGGGTTTTACTGACGCTTCACCAGCTATGCTGGCAAGTCATGGCCTCAGGTCAGCTCCATTTCCTGTCTCCTGACCAAGGATACTGTAGAAATAAATGTACTAAGCCTCTCTTTTGCAGTGAATCAATTACAAAATCACAGAATGGTTAAGGTTGTATGGGACCACCTGAAGTCATCTAGTCCAACCTCCCTGCTCTAGTATGGTCTCCTAGAGCACATTACTGAGTATCGTTTCCACGTGGTTGTTGAATATCTCCGGGGAAGGTGACTCCACAACTTCTCTGGGCAGCCTATTCCAGTGCTCTATCACCCTCGCACTAAAGAAGTTAATCCTTATATTCCACAAATTAAATTGTTTCTTCTGAAGGAAAAGAAAGAAAAAGACCCTTGACTGCAGCAACCCCCACTCCAACAGGCAGTATGGGTGGGACTGTTCCAAGGTTAGCTCCCTGTACTCTGTAGTTTTACACTACCCCCATATGATAAGCACACAGCACAGCCCCATATACCTTCCTTCATATTCCCAGGGCATACCCACGCCTTCAAATGATCGGAACACCACTTTTGCTGGGCTACTGCACAGTTGTCCTCCTATGTCAGATACTCTGAAGTGAAAAAAGTTCACCATCAGACAAAGAGTTCTTGAAACACTGTAGAGGTATGACTGATTTGCTGTAATGAGGGGAGGGATGGTTAACCTTGATCACTATGGGCATGGCTACTTTACACTGCTATGCACTGCTTGTCTAGGATGCATTTAGCATTTCTAGGCATAGGCAGTATCCCACTACAGAGGTTTTTTATGGAGTCTGTACATGGTTTTACCCTCTGATTATGTGTGACACAGTCCTGCCAAGCTCCATGTGTCACGCTCATAGTCCCACCTGAGGTGGCACAGGGAGCCTCCCCTGCTCCACAGACAGTGGGACACAGGTGATTTCTGCCTGTCCTGAGTGTTAAAATAAAGGGATATGGAGATGTGCATCATTCTGAAGCTCTGAGACCCCTCCGGGAGCACATAAATGCCTCACCCACTGAAGACCCATGCAAACAGACACAGAATCAGCTCTCAGCATCTTCGGTCTGCAGCCTGTGGACACTGAGTGAGCCTGACCACGCGGTGAACCTTTGCAGAACTTGTGCATGCACAATCTCTATTGAGAAGTTTTGTCAGCAGAGGGAGTTGCAGACTCCAAGAAATAGGCAAATACAGCTCAGTTTGTCTTTCCAGTGTATGAGCATGTCACAGCTACATCAAGATTTCCACTAATTTCAGTTTCACTGCCTTTCAGATCCTTTGCAAATTTCCTGTAACAGTGGGGATTCTTGCTTTCAAACTATGTATGGCTAGTTAAGGACAGGATTTCTTGACATCTTCTGCCTATCTGACGTGATGTCCTCTACACTGTCCTTCCTCCTCCCTTCAGCTCCCAGCATTGGCCTGCACACCTCCCTCCCTCTGCCTGAGGTTGAGCACTCTTCTGACCTGTGTTGAAGGAATTCAATTCACTAAATGGAGGGATATAAGTAAGGTGAATGATACACATTTGTAGGGAGTGAGCTGAATTAGCTCAGTAAAGTGTCTGATGAGTAAACAGTGGAGCCAGCACAAGGTGAAGGTCAGAGTGGGGGAACAGGATTTTGGGCCTCCCTTTTTGATAGAAAACCTGACAGATGAGTGCAGCTGTAGTGTGCAACTGTCCCCATAGCCACTCTCCCAGGTGTCCTGCAGGAACATATAGGGGTCGCACAGATTCTACTGTGACAAATAAAGCATTTTGCTCACAAGTTCTTGAACTTGTCTGTTTTCACTCAGCTCCAAATTAAACAACAGGGGCCCTTCCCCAGTGGAACAGAAAGAATCTTCAAGAATAAACTGAATTGTCTACTAACTTTCCTGCTTTCCACTTCAGTGGAAGTCCACTAACTTCAATGGGAATACCCTCTTCTCCTATTGCATTGCATGAACCAGACCCAAGCCTTCAGTAGGGTCAGTGAAGCTGGATTATGGTGGCTGACATTGGTAAGAAATACAGATTAAATATCTTTTGAATTTATGTATTTAAGTTCCCACATACATGCTTTGTATCAGGCTGATAAACTTCAAAACTTAACGTACACAAAAATAAGGAAATCTAAAGGACATGAAAAATAGACTTATGTGTTGAAATTAAAGGGCTCTTCAGATCAAATGTGAGGCACTAAGAGGGAAATTTAGTTCTAGGTTTGAACAGCCTATAGGATGTGGTAAGGCATTTTATATTTTTGGAAGGAAATGTGAATAAAAGCATATCTGGTTTCTGAGAGAGTTTGAGATTTTCCAGGAGTGGAATTGCATAAGCACTGTTAAAGCTGAGAGATGGACAGCTATACTGGAGACCACAGTAAATGCCATTTTGAGATGCCAGCAAATGTCATGGAGTTTATAAGCATCATTCATCAGAAATAATAAGGAAACATTTTACATCTAAATTGCTATGGGAAACTCCTGGTATTCTTCAGATTTCATCTCATTCCAGTTTCTCAACCTGGATCTGATTCAAGACCTTTGAAGTTCCTGTGTCTGGATTTCAAAGGAAATGAGCTGGGACCTGGGACAGATAGCATGATCTAGAGCCAGTCTTCTGAAGCAATAAGCTCCCACAAATCCATGTGAAACCAGCTTCTGCAGAGCAAGGCCCTACCCTAGATGACTTCTTCCCTGCTCCTAGCTTCTAATGGGGAGTTGAGGAGCCAAAGTTTTGGGCCCTCTGCTTATTTCTACCCTCATGTTGTTGCTTGTTGATTTACTCAGACCACATCAGATCCCATGTCATCTATGTCAACAGCCCACCTAAAACTTCCTTTGCTGGTTAGACAAAGCTGAACTTGCAGTCTCCAGGCAAGAGCAGGCTAGAAGAAAGGACAGAGCCAGGACACTGGTTGAAGGCAGAGCCCAGGGGAGGAGAGCCTGATGTTCCTGCTGCTGCCAAGGACCAACAACTGATGCTTTTGCTCTCACTGTATTAGCTACTGCCTCCCCACAGTCGCAGGTCTCCTCTTGGCAGCAGCAACAGTCAGCCTACTTCCAGGCTTGGAAGTGTGGAAAGTAAGCAACAGGGCTGTGACTAATTTTTCCAGGCCAAGCACTTGGCTGGCCTGGGAAATTCATTGAGTTTTTTTATGCTTGATCTGTTTCTCTCAACACAAGAATTCGATGGAGTACAGAACTTGGCCTTTATTGCCCTAGCTACTGAACTGTGGATCAGTGTTACCTAATGTAAGTTTTCAGAGTTCCTTTGCCACAACAATCTGGCTAAGACCAAGTTGTTCCTAAACATCTCAGGTCAAACACCAGAAATCACTGGTTACGAATACTGAAAATCTTTTTTTGGTCCAAAGCATGTTTTTTTTCTTTTCTGGTTTCCTAGGCTATTTCAATAAGGGTCCTAGAAAATGCCTCACACATTTCTATTTTTAACTACTATAAAAACCAGCTTGCTGAATACTTCAAAATCTTTTTCAGGAAGGCAGAATAAGACAGGCACTGCGCTAGGGCTATGGTCATTAAAAATAATCCCCTCTTTTGGAGAGGAGACCTAAGCATTGCCTAGAAAAGGAAACTGAGGGGTGCCAGCTTTTGCTTTTCTCTTATTTTTCTCCTCCCTTTCCCTAGGGTGCTTATTTAGAACATTTCTTTACATAATACTTTATCAACAGACATCTACTTTTCTTTGCTTGCACCAGTAGCAGATAGATGGAGGGGATAGCCAGGTACCTGATTTGCATCATGCAGAGCCACCAGAGGTTGGAGTAAAACTCCTACTCATTTCTAATGCTGAGCAGTTTAGTTCAGAATGATTTCTAGCATTGCAGCAGAAAGTGCAAAAAGCTTACAGGACATTTACTGCATTCCTTCTGTTCCTCAGAGACTGTATCCTTCCAGAGTATTTTCTAGCTCTTTGTGTTATATACAAAGGCCTCTGGTTTTGCCTTTTGGAGAGCTGGTGGGACTGCCACAACCGGTTTGAACTTTACTGATAATCACCCTGAAATTACCCTTTCTTTTTATCCCATCACTAACATCTCACTTCTCTTGTGATATCTCAGGTATGAGCATAGCAAAGAGTGTATTTTTGAAGAAGAATTTAGCTTGCACAAATTAACTTGGACAAGTTACATGTGGCCGGTACAAGAAGGGGCAAATCTTCACAACACTAATGATGCTTTTTGAACAGGTGATTTTCAGGGTGAGCATGTGGAGAGGTTGGATGCTTGCTTCTGTAGCAATTGTTATTGCTAGATGATGAAGTGAGTAATGCAGCTTCCAACAGTGCAAGAAATAGAAGGATATACAATATGTGCCTCACTAAACAATCTCACTTCTCCCTCAGCTTTCTCCTCTCCATTGTGCTGTGTAATAGGAACAGAAGTACTGCTGCCACACAGCACCAGGGACCATCCCACTTGTATCCCACAGATCTAGCTTATGGGACAATTTGTGCCTTACAGTAGGACAGGTGAGGTGGGGCAGTGTAGGAATTCTTGCAGCTATTGAATATCTTTTAATATCTTTTAATTTCTTGCAATTCTAATTACTTTGGCCCATTAGACACTCCCATGTTCATATGGAAGGAGGAAGTTGTCACAGCAGGATTGTGGCCAGTAGTGGCAGGAAAAGCTGACCAAACCATACTCTGTGAGCTCAGCACCTCTGTTTTTTGTTCTACCATCACCAAAGATGCTGAGCAGATGGAGGTAAGAGAGTGAAACTTGTGTAGGGTGGATCAAAAGTCATTTTCAGGACAATGGTGGACAAAGGGGCACAACAGATATGGCACAGAAAATAAAACTTACAGCCACGAAACTCAGAGGCTTGTTGATTGTTAGGGTTAAACTTTGAGCAGCAAAGTGTTGCCTGTGGCTGTTGTGTGGTCGTAGGTTGGGAATCCTGCACTCTGAGTCTGTAGTCATAAGATGAATAGAGAAAAACTGGCAGCAGGACAAGCTTTTTTCTACCATATTAGGTCAGCATGCTTCATCCTTGACTACAAGGGATGCTTGAGGAGTAACAGGGTAGTTCACACACCTAGTCTTCTCAGTCTTTAATTGCCCAAATGACTGGCACTCAAAATGACCAGTGCCCCTGAGAGCTGCCTGTAACTGTCCTGGATGAGCTCAGCTCTGATAGTAGCTGAAATTAGTCTATGGGATCATATCATATAGATTGCAAAATTTATTTGATGACCTGCAGTGGATGTGAGCCAGTAATTTGGAGGTGATTTATTCAGTAATCCTTTTACCAATCATGGATCTTGGACATCTAAAAGTAACAGTGAGGATCATGCCAATATACTGTTTGGCTCCTCTTGTGTCTTGGTGTCAGTCAGGAACTAGCAGGCCTGGTAATAACTAAATTCTGACTTTCTCAGTATCACACTTGCAAAGAACCATAATGTCTAACCTTTAAATGCTTCCTGTACAAGCCAGACCACAGAAACCAACTGGAGTCCCAGCTACCCAGGCCACTTCATTAGCCTTGTGACTTTTTAAACACAATTCTGGCAAATTTTGGTCTCCAGCCTGCCATTATTCTGATATTAAGTAAACAAACTCTCACTAGCTCCCCTGGGGATCATTACATCTCTGCATTTATGCTGTGGCAGCAAAAGTCTAAGCTTGGATTGTAATCATAAAGAAATTAACTTGCTGATTAAAAATGGTCCTTTAAGCAACATACATTTGAATAATCCATCATAAAAACAAATTAGTGAGTAGCAGTGCTTTTGAGTTGATAATCTTTTTTCTGCTTAAAATTTAAATGCTACCTTTTTTGTCTCAGTCTGTAGCCTATAGAAAAATGAACTGTTAAAAAGAAAGCAATAGTTCGAACTGCAATAGCTGTGGTGTGGAATATATATTTTAGATCTTTGTCTGAAAGATAGATTTGTATGTCATGGACCTAATTTTTGGCTGAGGTATCCTCCAGGCAATTCCACTGACATTAGCTGTGTTAGACAAAAAGTATGTTAATGCAGAAAGTTTGGTTTCAGATATATTCAGAGTGTTTTGAAGATAAAAGACTTGCACATGCCAAAGCTGATCTAGTTCTTGTTGAAATCTGTTTATTTCAACAAGAGCTGCTGGATCAGGTCTGATGAATGCAGCAAAGTTGTGTTTACAAGTAAACATTTGAAAGTAATGACAGGTCAGTCATTTTAAATATTGCATATCTCTCCCTACCTGTAGGTGCAAAGTGAACTATTAACAGTTCACTATAGATGACTCCTTTTAGACAGTCACTCAGTTTGTGGCTGCTAGCTGTGCTGATTGTCTGATGAGTACAAGAAGTAAGAGAAGACTCATGTGGCTGGAGAAAGATGCAGGACACCTCTAACTTATATGAGAGTATCTGACACTGTTTCTGACACTAAAAGAAAAGCAAATCCAAATCTCCTTGCTTCATCACTTACCCCCATCATAGTTCCACTTTTCTAGATGTTTATACAGTCTGCTATAATTCACATCTTTCACCCCCAGCCGATACCTCAAGCCCTCCATGTTACTACTTTTAAAAATCAGCCTTTACCAGTACTAGTCTCAGAATTAGCAACCTGATATTCCTCACCTTTTGGTCCAGGTAAAATTGTATGTGTCGAGCAGACTTCTGTTGTAGATCGCTTGTCAACATCAAACCCAAAAATCTGAACTTGAAAGACAAAAAGCACTACTAGGGTTCCATATTTCCTTAGCTGTTGTTTCTTGCTGCTCATCCTTGCAGCTTCTCAGGAAATGCCTTTCGTTGTTACAGTTTTAGCAAATGCAGCTGAATCAAAAATAAATGCTCCACTAACTGAAATAGTGCAAAGATTGGGAGTTACATGCAAGAACAGCTAAACAAAGTGAAGAAAGGAGTTTGACGATGCTGTAGTTATTTCTGTCCTGCACTTTATCCAGGATATTTATTTAACACTGACAGCTGTTTATTCCAATTTATCTCTTATCTGTGAGAAGTTTAGCTGCTTTTTCCATGGAAAATTTCTTCAATATATAGGAATCTCTCTTTTGTAATTTTTTTTGTTCCTTTCAGCACTGGCTCTGCATGCAGAGCTTTTCACTTACTCAAGAGACAAAAGTCTTCAGCATTGTATCCAAGTAAGTTCTAATTAGTTATAGAATACTTGTGGCTGGTTGCATGCTGGAAGAGTAATGTAGACTCCACATAACATCTAGAGAGAATTTTCCACAAAAGCTTTCCTCCATGGAGACTGTTAATGACAACACAAAAGTTGCCAGTCTGCTGTGGGTGGAAGTCACTGGTGCTATTTTCCACCTTTTAGGTCCCATGTACAAAAAGTCTCCAGAGTAGCAAATGAAAATTTGATGTTATCAAAGGATGTTTGAGCCAGAAACCCACAAATTATGGTTTTATGCTTACAGATTGCTCCACAATGGTTGCTCCATCCCCAGATTATGTTGGTAGACACAGTAAAGGACACACTTCAGGACTGAAGCCACAGGGCAGGATGAGCTTGAATGATTGCAGTATCTCCTCCCACATCACCTTTCCCCTGTACTGGGAGAGGCCATATATCACGACAGTGGTGTTGCATAGGTCCCAGCAGAATGCCATCTTTGGGTTGTTCAGGGAACTGCTGCTGGTTCAAATCTTCACAAGGTAGCATTCAGGTTTTCAGTTGGGTGCTGTGACTTTGAAACCCAAAATAGGAGGTCTCTTGGGGGAACAGGCATCATGAAAACTTGCTATAGATCCTGTTGGAAGGAGCTGTGACAGAAATCCATCTGTGTGTGCAATCCCTTCCCAGGAAAAACTCTAGCTTTCTTTTTGGAAGAGCACAGTAATCAGGGACAGCAAACTCTCCAAGGCAGCATGACAGAAATGAAAGAGGAGATAAGTATTTGTAGTGTTTCCAGGAATTTTGTTAACTTCTGGTTTCTCATACAATGAAGGAGGCAGCTACTCAAAAAGCTGAACTATGCTTTTGAATTGCCTAGTGTGTGAGAGCACATTTACTTTCCATTCTAGCCAAACAATGTATATGTATATGTATGGCTAAATTTCACAAATGAAGATCCAGGGAGGGCTCCATCCACGCTCCTCATCAGCGCCTTTTCCAAGCGCGCTGATAAAAAGAGGATAGCGGATAACATCCTTGAGCCTGTGCGATGGATTTTTTAGGTGAGACACAGCATGCACAGAGCTGGACCCACCCTTTAGTCCTAAGGTTCATCTGCCAGGGCCTAGCAAGCTTGGACGCTGGCAGCGAAGTCCTTAGGACGTAGGTTTTATTAGAGTGTCCTTCTCTTAGATGGAAGGCCTTACAGGACTAAATGAGCTCCATCTGCCCGGGTTTGGAATCAGAGTTGTCCTTCTCCTAGGATGACTGCCAGAAGGCTAATGAGCTCATCCTACCCATACAAGGATTATAGGAACATGGGTTTCACTCCCCACACTTTACCATGGACAATGAGTTTAATGCTCCCTCTGCTGTTGGCACAGTTATTGCACCAGGGGCCACAGGAGACCCCAAGTGATTTTCAGACTGTGCCTGAGCCAAGAAATGCATTTCCTATGATAATAGCTTTTGAGATGCTTTCCTCATTATTTAGGAGAGTATTAGTTCCTTAGCCCTACAACATTTCAGCCTTTTGATAGAATAAGTAGCAGCACTGATGTAAAAGTGACTATCTTTTCTTAAAGGCTGAAGGAGGACTTTGGTTTCAAGCTTTCATCTGGGATGAAAAGTTGGCCAAAGTACCAAGAAGAGTCAAGAGAATCCTCTCCCTCTTTCCTTCTAGCCTGGTCACAGACTTTCCCACTTTTCATAGCACTTTTCCATTTTGTTAAACTGTATACAATACTTTTCAGAAAAAATAGTGATCTCTGTTCTAAAGAATCTCATCTAACACCCTCAAATATGGTCTTGATAACAGATACACCACAGCTAGAGGGGGAGGAAAGAGAAAGCCAGGCGTATAGATGGTTAAGAGTCATATCCGGGATAAACTTTCCACTGTGATTTGTGTTGGGCACTGTGCCTCTGACTTGTAAACTGTGTATCTGTTTTATTTATCTTTTTCTTCTTTTCACTTTCCATTTTGTGAGCAGAAGGTCAATGTAAGAGCAAGAATAGAGAGCGTAGGAGTGGGAAACTAGTGTACTTCACTTTGGAGGAGGCATTTTGGGACGTGCTGCCAAACTGATGTGAATGATTCTATCTGTTCCATGGTACTGAGAGAGTTACAGTGACTTCTTTGTTATTTATCAGGGATAAAGAGGTGTAAATGTAAGTGAGGGAGGAAACCATTTAACCACTTCAGTCACTGTCCAGGACTAAGAAGGGAACATTTTTCTGATACTGCTGCTGCTGTGATCATTTACAAATGTTCTCATTCCACAATGGAAAAGAAATGAATACCCTACTTCTTTTTCCTCCATGACAGTCACAAAACCCCTAAACACACAGTGAAAAATGAAGTTTAATATATACAAGAGCTTGGTAATGAGGGCTTTTACTTAAAATGTAGGAGATCCAGATTCAAATTCTTTCTCTGCCTAATTCAAAGCGGTGTTTGCACTAGAGCCTCAAGGTTATATTGCCTTATTACAAGGCTTGTTTGCTAATCAGTTATGTCTTTCTGTATGTTGGACCAGAAAACCTGTCCTGGAGCTAGGAAACTTGCCTTAACAGGCAATCCATCAAAACTGATATACTAGCACAAAAAGCCTGGGTTTTGGCAAATTGGTATTTATCAAATGAGTTTCAGTTAAAAATCTTCAAGCAGCTTCACTGCTGATGGGGATTTAATGAGGCACATTGCCTATTGTGCATTTTAAATCTCATTGAATTAGGCTTAGAGAAATTTCTGTAGGTGAGGGAGAAAAACAAATAAGGCAGTGTTGTCCAGACATAAAAGACATACAGCAAATATTTCCTAGGGTGTGAATGTTTTACAAAGAAACTGTGAGAAGACACAAAAGAAAATCCTAAAAGATTCCATTCATTTGAGATAAGCAGTAGTCATGAAACCTTTGTGTAGTGCATTGTCTGCTGGCATCCAAGTACTTTCTTGGTAATCTGTATTATCGTCCCAGATCCTGTGGTTGGACACCAGGTTAATGCATCCTGCTTATAACTGTGCTGATTCAGCCAGGAGTGCTGACAATCTGCTGGCATGCTTTTTCTAACCCAAATTGAGTATAAAAGAGAACTTTCCTCTTCTGTACCTTACTGTACTGAATAGATCTGGGGATATGTGAAGTAAAAGAAAAAAAGAAAAAGCACAATGTTTGTCTGCTTTGGGATCCTAGGTGGTTTCAGTTCTCCTGGTCTCAGAGGTCATGACAACGTGGAGTGTTTCATGCTGTCGTACTGGATACATCAACCACGATAGCAAATCAGTAGAGGAAAAGCAGTAATGTGGTTTGCCAAATGTAGGGAAGAAAGTAATCCTAGGGCTATTTTGTAAAATGTCATTTTTTGTTTTCACACCATGCAATGACTACTTGAACCTCTAAACACAGCCTGCACCAGTTGTTGTTGCTCTAAGTAAGATATAAACAATGACTAGACCTTGATGTGCCTGCAAATAACTGACAACAACATTAAAAAAAAGACAAAATTCACCAAAATCTCCTTGCTTCTGTGTTCAGTAAACAGGTTATAGGACTCTAATGATTTTGGGTAATTCTTTTTGGATATTTGAGGGGCTTCATCAGCCTCAGCAGTGTAGAAATACATGTTCCTCTATCAACTATGATCTCCCTGGTTTCCTGCTGGTGAGTTGGACTCTGTTGAGTTGGGTACCTTGAAGGATGGGCATGAGTGTTCCCTGGTCTGACACAGTGATGGTGCTCTAGGAGAACCTTAGGTATGCTTTAGAGCTTACAGCCCCTTCTTAGGAGACTCCTACCTCTTCTTTCCTACTTGTGTCCCCCTCAGCACCCCCTCACAGCCCTTAAACAGAAAAGCTGGCCCAGATTCCAGATGGGAGTGTCTGCTGCAAGGCAGAAGGGATTTGGAGACAGCTGGTGCCCAGGAAACAGAATGCCTGGTCAGCACTGATATCTCAGAAGGAACCTGAGTTGCAGACTACAGATTCAGAGAGCTGCTGGATGCTTTGTGAGGTGTAATACTGAATCCTGTACCATATTTTTTCAACAGACTTCAATTGTGTGTAACTTCTGCTCACTCAAGTAGCACTGCATTACAATTTTGCTTTTCTAACTTCTTCATTTTGCAAGAATTTACTGGCTCAGGATGAATGTGTTCTAAGCACTTTTATTGTGAATGCTTTAATTGAGAATAATTTTCTGACAGTTAGCCTGAAGACTTTCAGTTCTACTGAAAACACCTTTGACCTTACTCGTATGGCATCAGCCTTTCTGAGAGGTCTAAGATAGTTACATATTGTTATTGTTTTCCATGTCATCATTTGGAGAAGCTGTCCAGAAAAGTAAGGCATTCACACATGCATTCAGAGATGTGATAGAAAGTGAAATTCTCAGTGTGGTTTGTAATAGTGTTTATCTATGTGCAGCCTCTTCCTGTGTCAGAACAGATTTTCGCAAACAAGAGAGCAATGATTCAGTTCCAGAGGAAGACTGACAAAATAAACCCCGGCTTCTGCTGACCTGATGCAGTGTTGAACAGTGTCCTACCCTGGGAAAATATTTCCTGCTTCATTTTCATAAATATTTATGTAATTCCTTCTGGGAAACATCTTCTTTAGAAAATCGAACATGCTGCTCCCTGACGCAAATTTAACTGTTTGTTTACATGAGAGATTATGGACATGAACCCAGCCTCAGAATTTTACATTCTTATCTCAGGCATTTCTGTCTTTCAGAGTTCTCCTTCACTCTCCTCCTAGAGAATGTGTTATATCTTGAGCCACAGAGCTTAGTTCTGGCTCTGGAATGTGAACATCCCTGATGATCTTTGGAGACTTGTTATTTTGGGCTGCAGAAATAGGGACCAAATGTAATGTTCTGCCTGGAATCACACTTATGTCCTGCCTTCCCATTCTGGTTTGAGGCTTCTCTCTAAAAGAAAATAATAAACATGTAAGCAATTAAACAGAAGATTGCAAAGCTAATGAAATTATTTATATTTAGATGTAAACCTAAACACACTTCTGTGAACCAAAATAGAACTAGTATGCAGTCTTTTGAGTTTGCTTTCTAAATTTATAGTAGGGATTAGCAGCAAAGTTGTACACAAGTTGCCCCAAGAGAACAGGTATGCTCCCCACCATGACACAATGAAAGATACTGATCCTGCTCTCTTGAACATTTTTTAAGAGAAAAGAAGTCACAGATCTTGAAATACAGACTGACAGAACCTTGTACAAAGCTTGAGCTTCGCTCGCCAACACACTCTCAACCCTTCCATGAAGTGGTAAAGAGTGTGGGGTGCTCTGGAGAAAAAGCTATGTGGTGGGTGGAAGACATAGTCACAAGATATGGCAGACACTAAGCTTGTGCCCAAGATAAAAGAAATAGAAATTTTCAAATGAGTACCTAGGTGATGTGCTGACCTGTGGATTTTATATGAAACCTGTTTATTGTGCAGAGCAGTGATAAAACTTCAGTGTACAAGCTCTGTCAGTCCTGCAGGATCTTAGTCTCCTGATCCTAACATTCTGCTGCTGTGTCTTGCATTACCAATTTAACCTTCTTGTTAAACATACATGTTTATAGATTACATAGATTTAGAATTATTTAGTTTCTCTTTTTGTTTTTCTTTTTCAGTTCAAACTCTACTGTACGTTTTCCGGACAGAGCCAGAGACAAACAGCTTTTAGCACTTTCTTCAGCACTTTGCAAGAGAAAACCCAGCAAACCAGGAGGCAGCTACCTGCCTTGGAAGATTTATGAGCTTCTCCAGCAAAAAGGGAAGGCAAGAGTGTAAGGAAGATGAGAGGGAAACACAATGAACAAGAAAGGATCCACAGGAAAGCAGAGAGATCTTGAAGACCTCCTTCCTCACCCATAAGTATGTGACAATATGTGTATAGTCTAAAATAGGCATTCCAGACATTTTTGTTGTTTTGTTTTGGCTTTTTGTTTTTGTTGTTCATAGGTTTGGTTGTTTTGATTTTTTCTTTTAAATTGATTTGTTTGTTTTGCTGTGTTGTTGAACACCATCAGTGGTGACAGTGGCTGCTCACTTCTTCAAGGGGGTTAACCTGCTGCTCTCAGAGCTCCTGGGCTTGGTCACTGCCTAAACTCTGCTACCAAATGCATCTCAACATATCTGCCCTGCTCGGTGAGCTCTATCTTTCCTCCTCAGTTGCTTTCCTGGTGTTTGAGGATGCACAGTGTTGTGTAATGTGTATTGTAACATAGGATTCATGTCTATGTGGGTGTCTTTCTGGCAAGAAAAAGAAGATTTTGAACCTCATTCTCCCATCTTCCTAGTTACAGCCTGCCAGATTGTTTGTGAGTGAAGAGGAGGGAAGGTGATGGTGGTGGCATATTTTCTGCTTGATGACCTAACAAAAACAAAGGAAGAAACCCCTTCACTTAGTCCATATTCAGAAAGCTCTTTGTTTAGGATTATTTTTAACCTGTTAGTGAATGAGAGTTTTTACAACTTCAAGTTTTGTGTAATGAAGAAAGATAAAAAGCAGCTATTTTTCTGCTCAATTCTGGTTATTGTTAGTACTTCTGAAGCTTTTGAACTGTGATTTGGAAACTGAAGGGCTGGATTCCAGTTTTCACTTCATATGCATGTCTCTGAACTGTGGATACTTGCTTAGGTGTACAATGTGGTGTCATTATGTCTGGGTTTTAGTTTAACAGTAGTTTAACATAAAAAGTACAGCACTAGCACAGATGGGATAAAAGGACTGCTGTGACTTCTATCATTTGGACTAATTCACATTGCTTGGAACTACTGCTGAGCCATCCCTGGGAGGCAAAAAATTGAACTGCAGGGCTTATAAAAAGATTTCTGAATAGTAATTACTTTGCCATTGATGAGAACTGCTGGGAACTACTGAGTTTTCAGCATTTTTCCCCAAGGCAGGATTCCCCCAAACTCCAAGTTTTTTTTGGTCTCATCCCCACATAGGAAGTGACACCTGTTTTGATGCTTTGCTTTTTAATCTCCCTGCTCTCTGGGTTCAGCAATATAAGTATAGATATAGAAGAAAGGCTCATAAATCAGCACAGTATTTCTCAACACCAAAAACTGGTGCATGGTTTTGTTTAATGTGTGGGCTTTTATGACAACATTCAAAAGAATTTATGAGTTCAGAAGTAACATTAACTCAGTTCCAACAACAGTGTCAGGCTGTGTCCAGCACTGTCAGTAAAACATTATGTAGCATTGTCATATCTCCAAGGGTTTTGGAGATTCCAACTTTATTATAGGGTTCATTGTCACTTTCAGTCTCAGGGATAGGAAATGGCCTTAATCTGTTAGGTGCTTACAGTTTGGTCAGAGCAGCATGTGCTGGAAGGGAACAGTAGATCCTGGCAGGTTTTTGTGCTGTGCTGTGGTAGAGAGGACTTACGCCTTGGGCCATAACCAGACAGAAGCATTTAAGGATAAACCTGAGCTTGTGAGCATCTAGGTTAATGGCAAGAGATTATCTCTAATATTAACTGGTCCTTGGCTTTATAGCACAGAAGAAATTTGCCATGCAAACCATCCAGAGTGCTGCATCACAGATCAGGTGTTTTCTTTCCAAAGACCAATGAATAACGGCTATGCAAAGGGCAGGCAGAGCTTGAATGCACAACCCATCATTAATAAATTTTCAATTGCTCTTCTTTTACCTCTCCTACCTCATCTTTTCTTGCACAATATATGTTCTGATCCCTTGGCAACAAATATTACTTCACACTGTGAAGGAGGCTGTTGGGCTAATTTCAGAGGTGATTCCAGCTTCGTGCTGTTGACATGGTCCATTAACTGTTGAATCTGTGCAGAGGCTCCAGCCGTGCTGTTGCATCCACATTCCTGGCCTTGGGTTTGTGCCCTTCTTGACCACAGTCAGTGCCCATGCGCATTGCTTGGCTGCCCACCCTTGTGCTTGTGCAGTAGGATGGCTTGGTGCCTGCTCATAGAGGTGGGAAGCCAATTTCCCAAGGGTACAAATGAGCACTGGAAGGGGATGTAGGTTGGTATCCTGCTTGATGCTGCCCATGTCCATTTCCCAGCTGGAATCAGCCTCTTTTCAGTGATAATTTTTTTTTTTTTTTTTAAATTTCTAGATTTAATCAATCTGAAAGTGCATGACTGCCTGTTAGCACTAGGAAGAGATTCACAGACAGCATGTGTTTTCATTTAGGGAGGATCTGCGGCATGAAATGAATCAGTAACTGTGAGTCTTTTCCTATGTGTGGATGCCAGTGGACGCTGTGGATGCCTTAGTGCTGACACCCTCAGATGTGATGACCATACCTGCCACCATGCTATGCCATAATGGACAGGTGCATGTTCAGTGAACATCTCTCAATGCTGTTGCAGGGAGGGTGATGGAGGCACAAACTGAATGCTGAGCTGCCCTTTTCAAAGGAAGCAAAGGGCAAGAGATTTATTGACTGGAGCCTCTAAACTTCATGGCAAACATGATGGCTTTATACTCCAAAGACATGCATCAAACAGGGTTTAGTAAACAGTAAGTAACAGGGACACACAGTGATAGAGCAAGGAAACAAAGGAATTAAGTGATCTTAAAAAGAAAGCAGGGATAAAAAAATAAGGTATGATTTATCTGTTATTCTAATTACATGGGATTAGAACCAGACTAGAAACATCTACTGCTTTGATTTTGCTGCTCTTGGGATTCCTCAGCCCTTTCTTCCTAAAAGTGAGCAGGATCTGGCCTGGAGAAATCCATAAAGCTGTATTCATCACTTAGTTGTTCTGTCTGTGCTGATTTAAAGATTTGGCCATTTTGATTTTCTTTGGATTATCTGAGCTCAAGGGAACTCTCCAAAGGAATGTGCCTTTGGTTTCCTGTTGGTGCTTTTTTATGTGATGCAATGCATTAAAACTTTCATGCAGGCAGTCATTAATTGTCAAAACCAAAAATACCCCTAAACTCCTGTCTGCAATTACCTGTACTGTACTATTTTTAGGACACATTATGGTTTCTGTCATTAAGAAGGCCTCCTTGTAATGTCCCATCAAGGATAAAACATAGCCACAAAAATGATGCATATGGACAAAATATAAAGTGAAATTATGGGTTTCTATGCTGAAATGGAACTACTGATGATGCATATGCCAGACACAAGTGACACACAGAACTGTTAGTAAACAGAGGGAAAACTATAAATATGCTTAAGATGAGACATCACACATTGTTTCAAGTGACAAACTTCGTACCAAAAGAAAGAAAAAAGATCACAAATCTAGACAGACAGCACTGCTAAAAGTTATATAGCTGCATGATTCATTCCCCAAAGAAATCAATGTCAGGATGACATTTTTCTTCAGGCAGTACTGGCAACTGCTCATAATTTGGGTAAACTTTCTCTGCCCTATGAAAACAAACCATCAAACCAAAAGGTAACCACTGAAACAGCTACCACTCGACCAAAAGAAAAATAGTATTTTAAACAGAGCACAACATAAAACAGCATGAGTCAATCTACCGTAAACTTTCAGCAAATAGGATGTGTCATAGAGATCAACGTTGGTGTTTCCTAAGAGCATAAGCTTGCACAGCAGGCTTTTTAGAAACAGACTTACCTCCAAATAGTAATTCCCTACTTTCAATAAAACCTGACTGGCTGTAACTAGTTATTTCTCCTGATACAGACAGTCAAAATAAGTGACTCGTAAACAGAAACCTATGAAGCTAGATTAATTATAGGGATTACATATAGCATTCAGAGCTTTTAGAATCAGCAGGCATCCTTGTGATGATCCTGGCTGGCCTCCTGGATAACACAAACCTTGGAAATTCACTGAATGATTCCTACTCATAGCTGCTGGTGGTGATGGGAATATATATCATCTCTATTAAACTACTTCAAGTGAGTGAAAACACAATCACTCCATTCCAGTGGCTAGTTACTCTCATTTTACAACCTACTGTATCTCCTGTAATGCATATTTACTAAAGTGTTTTTAATATATGTCCCTGTTTAAATAAACAATTGCATTTGAAGTATTTTAAACCTTCTATCAATTTTAGGCCCAAATGCCAACTGGTTTTACATCCTATATCCCAAAAAGCTTACTTATGACATGGTGTATCATAGTTAGAGAGCACCTTTCAACCTGAAGTGTTACACTTCTCACCAGTGAAATTTTTCAACTTAGAGCAATACATATTTCTTTGTTTTCTTTCCATTAGATAATAGTCCAGAGGTCCACTGTTTTAGCTTATTGCATCATATAATGTTCTTGACAAACTCCATAGCTATTTAAGCTGAAGGCTTTAATCATACCACTGTCTTTCATGTAGGGAGGTGGCTGTGGTGTTGCCTGGCTGTCCTTAGCAGCTTTGATCTCATTTGATGCTCCCTAATGTCTCTATTGAGAAAAAAATGAGTTCAGATATTTACAACAAAACTTTGACATTTTGCCTGAGTAACCTTTTAGATGAGCTAGCCAGTTTACTTGCTAGAGCAAAGAGTCATCTATTATGCATGGGAAGATGATTTGGTTTGAAGATCAACCAGTGCAGTGGTTACAGAGAGCTGTGATGATCCTGTGTGAGTCAGTTTAGGTCCAGCAAAGCTAAGGAGTTTAGGCAGAATGACACATTGTTGCTTACACAGTTGTTCCCAAGAGCAGTTCAGGTCCAGAAGAAATCGTGCCTATATTTTTCCTCTGGCTGTGGTATCTCTTAACTCTGGAGAGTTGATTCTAATAGTTTTCCACAAAGCATTTTACTTTGTACCTTTGAGTGGGGGAAAAAAATTCCACCATGGATAAGAATAAGAAAGCCAGGTATCTCTTTTGGTCTCACCTTGTTATACCAGAGAGACATGTGATAAAGAGTTTGGGAAGGATGCATGATGCAATTGGGAAAGAGAATACACAGAATATCCCAAGCTACCTTTCTGTGGAAGGAAGGAAATAAAGAGAAAAATAAAGGGAAGCTGGAATGAGCTTCTCCAGCAGGTCTCTGAATGCAAATGAATGAAAAAGCATGATTACAGGGAAGCAGTTTTGCAGGTCAATGTTCAGAAAGACAACAGAGTTAAGCTCTGTGATGAAGACATAGAAAAACTCACATTAACATCCTTGAGTTTTGTACCAAATCCTTTGTGAATTACATAGCATGGAAAATCAAGTGTTGAAATATGAAGAGTCCAGTCCACCTCTTCACGAGGTTCACTTCAACAGAATGACATAAATTCACAATGGGAATTAGGTATATGTAGAAAACATAAGAATGGCCATATCAAAGGTCCTTCCAATCCCAGTAATTGTTTTTCACTTACTTTGGAAAGCAGTAAAAATACAGCATGAATTCATATGACAAGTAATATGATAAAGAAAGTGAGACTTATGCAGAAATGTTTGTATTAAAGAATTCTGCATATAATTTTGCATCCATGAGTGTTTTCTCTTTGGCATGGCTCATCAATCTGTATTGGGTTTGAGGTTTGCAAAAGGAGAAATCATGAAGAAGGATTCTTATATTTAATATTGATGGACAGCATATCTATTATCAGCATCCCAATGAGGAATCAAGATATAATTTATTCCAGCACATATTGGATTATTCAGTGAATCATGCTGGAGAGCAGTAAAATGGGCCATCATTCGCAGTATTTAGTAAAGTGCACAAAATGTTATTAATTTGACTTGATTTTTTCTTAACACAAGAAGTCTAATAAAAAAGAAAAACGGTCTAAATGTCAGATCTCAACTATAGAATATGTCTGAGTGTCAGAAGATCAGAAATTTGGTACTGTTTCTTAAACTGAAAGGATTTTTAAAGTCATAGGTGTATTTGCTCATCTAAGGGCTTTTCAGCTCTGATGAAAAATTCCTCACTGCCTCACTGCAACTATTACAGTTAGCATCTATTGGAAAAATGTGGTGAATATTACCAGTAATTCAAAGAATCACCTAAAGATCAGTTGTTGGTCCAGCTTTATAGATAAAAATTTTACAGATTTTTATCTTCAATGCAATTTCACAAAGCCAGGCTGTGTCTCATCTTAGCTTTCCTGAGAAAATCTGTTATCTGCATCAGAGACTGAAACTGCATGCTCTTGGGAACTATTAGCACAACCTCTGGTTTTCTGTCCTTTATTTTTGTAATGCTCACTGACTGGAAAAATGTAAACATGTAACTGTAAATGGCTATTTGGAAAATCCAGAACTTTCACAGAAGAGTCATGTGGACAATCACTTGTTCTCCATGTCTCAACTTTGTGGTGACCTCGGAGGCAAAAAAGACCTTCTTCTGGCAACCCCCGAAGATGAACAAGTTAGAAAAATAGTTGTACTTGGGTATTTTGTTTCCTGACATCAAAGCTTCTTGAGAGAAATGTGCTATTATGTGACATTGTTCTTTTTTTCTTCCTGTAATAGCTGTGGCAGATACTCAGCATTTGATTCGTGCATTTAAAATTCTGATCCATTCAGGGAGATCGGATAAGAAACCTGCTGACAGTTCCCCTCAACCTGAAATCAGTGGTAACACTTTTATTAGGATAATCTGGACCAACAAGGGGCACCCCATACATGGATATGCACTGAAGGAAAGGAGGAAATGGAGAAGGAAAGTTTCCTTCAGCCTAATGCTCTGTGGTAGGCTATATCTTATAGTGCTTTAATCATCGGGGTGGCAGCTGGCCTTCCTGCACACCTGGGAGCCCTGACCCATTTCAGAAGAAAAGGTTCTTGTTACTTCATCCTGAGAAGTTTTAACATCTTTGGTGCTTCCAACAGGGCTTTGAAATATGGCTATGTGAGGAGTGTGCGCATAGGTATGTGGCAGGACAAAGAGGAAGGAGCTTTTAGTGTAGGGAAAAAATACATTTCTTTTGTCTCATGAAATTGTTTTTCCAGAGATGTTTCCCACCTCTGCCTACCAGTGCTCAGGGAAACTGTGGCACCTTGCTAGCACTACAAGCTGTGCTGGTAGCCCCACTACAGCCAGCACAGCAGGGCATGTTACAAGGCTGCTGGAGCTGCTCTCTGGGGAAAGAGGACTGAGAGAAGAGGCTCCTTTCTTTGTCCTGTTCTAGGAACCCTCTCCACCACATCTTCCACCAGTTCTCTCCAGTGGCAATAAGGTGTGTGTGACAGAAAGCTGAAAGTGTTCATCTGATTTCTCCAGCAGCTGGTTTCTGTGTAGCTATCACAAGCAGTCAGCATCGGTGTCCTGTTGATGTTGAAGAGATGGTTGTATGTGAACAGAGTAGGCTTTCTTTAAAAAATAAATTAACAATGCACACTTGAAACTCATACTTCCTTTTTTTAGGTGGAAAACCAAGCCCTCTGAAGTTGGGAAATGCCAGATGTTTGTCTGTTTGGCCAACTCAAATGCAGCCTGGTGTTTGTGTGTACTGCTATGATCTTTAGTTGCCTTTGTCATGGACTCTTTCTTCCCCTGGGCCCTGATTCATATGAAGTTAGATCTGGTTACAAAATCAACGCTTTGAAATAAGGAAGTACCAAAGTATCGTTTATACTGCAATATTTCATGCCTGCCTTTCTCCATTTCATATCTAGCCTGGACACAAAGCACCAAAATTTAGACTATCTTGATAAATGCAAATGTGTGATTTCTTAACTTCTGAAAGCTTAATTTTGCCAGTGTTGCAATTTCATAAAATTCTTTCTCTGGTAAGTAGTAAACAGTGCAGAAAAACTCCCATTGAATCTAACAATCTGGAAGGATCAGTTATGTGAATGGACTGTGTTCTACTAATACAGCATTACTATCCTTAATGGATCAGTTCATCCATTCATATGTACCTGTCACTTTTCAGGTACCTAAATGAAAGACTAGTATAAGCTCCAAGACATAGGAAGGAGAAAAGCAGATAATGTGTGGACCGTAAGCAGAAATTCAGCCTTTGTACTTAAAAGTAGAGCAGTATTGTAAGAAAACTGGCAGGTATCTTAAAATCAATGGGAAGATAACCCCTCCAGGCCCCAAAACAAATTATGAAGAAGTGTTAAAAAGCAATTTCAGAAATAAAGAAGGCTAAGTATTGTAGACTTTTTTTTTTTTTTTTAATTTTAGTTTGGGTCTTACACCAGGCTGCAAGCTGAAGCTTGGCAAACCTACATCTTGTTTTTGGTTTTGTCACTGACCTGCTGCTGCTGTATAACATAAGCAGACCCAGACATTCAGTGTTTTGCTTGGTTACCAAGTTGGCTTTTATGGCAGATTGTCCCTTTCCTATGTATTTTCCTTCATGTGGATATCTACCCCTAAGGTTAAACTAATAATAGCAATATATTACAAGTTTTCAGCCCTCATTTATTTTCCTTTTCCACAAAGAATTTTTTCCTGACGTTTTATGTATTGTGGTGCCAGCGGAGGTGAACAGATGCAGTTGAACTGTTAAGACACAGCCCTTCCCCAAGATGCAGTTGAATTGTTAAGACAGAGCCCTTCCCAAATGGCTCTTGTTCACTGTAACATGCTGACTAAATATGACAAAGTTTTCTGCATCTGCAGTGCTTTGCGAGTGTGACTGTGTTGACTCCTCCTCAGTAAAAGCTTTTTGACACATGTGCCCAAAGGCATGTGGATTCCTCTTTTTTGTAACTATGAACTACTGGTAAAAAGTGGCTTGAATTTCCTAAAGATATCACTGAAAAATATTTCTTTTTCTGATGCAACATGGTACTTGACAACATTTTCAGGGTGTGTGGAAGCACCGTTTTGATATGATTGAGTATTAAAGAAACAGCTTAGTACCTCCGTAGGGAAAGGAGTTTTTTTGTTCACCAGAATATCCTTGTTTGCTATTTCAGCAAAACTAGTGCACCCTGTGTTGCTCTGGGGATACATCCACTCCTGGGACTGAGTGCAGAACACACAAAAAGCACTCAGGCTATTGCACTTTTGCTCTGTAAAAAGGTTGAGGGTTTACCTAGATTCTTGTCTTATACTTCAAAGCAACTCCTACAAATTGTGTCTTTAGTCTTTTCAGCAGGCATTTTTAGTTCAAGAGTAAAGTAGGTAGTTTCTGTAGTTGGAGAAACATATACTACGGCAAGAGAAATAGCACTGCTTCCAGTGTGTATGCTTCCACATGCATAAAATCTGTGTGACTTGTACTAAGTAAGCATTTAAAGTGAAGATGGCTTTGAAGTGGAATCCCTTTGGGAAGTGCAGGTGGAAAGCCTGCTACACCTTTATTCTACCTAATTGAGGGAAATGAAACCTTTTAATCATCAGCTGAGTATGACAGCTGGCTGATTTCACAGACTGTCAAGGATGGGCTGATGTGTTCAGCCTTGAACAGCCCTACCTTGGCAGCTCTATTATCCATATTGCTCTTACTTTCAGTTTTGTCTAAGCTAAAATGAAGAGGAGCTGTAAAAATTGATTAGTTATTAAGGTGTCTCTTTCTGTCCTAGAGAGCTCCTATGAAAATTTTTCAGGTGACTCTCACTTCCTGAATACCTCTGATAGACTGTCCAGTTAACTAAGAGTCTGACAGGAAACAAGAGGAGTTTTAGATAAATTTGTTTTCAATTTGAATCTCTTCAGACTCTCAAGCTTATAAGTTAAACAAAAAATATCTGTGAATCCTGATACATTAAAAAACCAGCACCATAGTCTGTGTGCTCAGCCAGCTCATCACAGAATCACAGAATCATTTGGGTTGGAAGGGACTTCTGGAGGTCATCTAGTCCAACCCCCCTGCAGTGGGCAGGGACATCCCTGTCTAGATCAGGTTGCCCAGAGCCCTGTCAAGCCTCACCTTGAATGCCTCCAGGGATGGGGCCCCAACCACGTCCCTGGGCAACCTGTTCCAGTGTTCCACCACCCTCGTGCCACAGGAATTGACATTATGATTCAGAAGATGACGTTCTTCACTCTGTGTCACTCATGCCCTGCTAGGGTGCTCTCCTGCAGGTAAATCCCAGCACTGAGGCTCTGAGCCCTGACCGCTCCATCCTGTAAAATATCAAATGACACTTGTCACAAAAATAGCAGCATCTAGCCTAGCTTTTGGCTGTATTACAAACTGAGTAATTACCTTAAAGTTCTGGTTGTTTAGTTGCCTATGGTTCTTTCTTCTGTACTTTTTTTTCCTCTTGGTCTGTGTCATGTTGCTGTCACTGTTATAATAGCTGCTGTGTTTATAGGGGTGACTGGTTTTGCTTGATGCCCAAGGGGACCTGGCTAGATTTCAGTAGTTTCTGAGTTGCTGCTTCTGTGTCATGGCTTTTTAGATTATGACAACATTGAAACAAAAGCTGAACTGCAGTTCCTGTTTGGAAAGTGCCCAGCCTACTGGGATTTGTATTCAAATAAGAATACTGCTAGCCTGAGGGACACAGGAAATTTGTACTATGCCAGTAAGTAAAAATAATCTTTACATAACGTCACAGACACCAAGAAGCACAAAGTACAATAAGCAGAAGACACCATTCCTGCATAGAAGACATACTTGGCTTGAGTTAATTGTATTTTATTTGCAAAGTACATGTTAACACTACTAGCAAATTGTCAGCCACATGTCTACATCAGAGCACTTAGTTCATATTCATAATTGAATAATTACTCCTTTGCAGGTTATTTTTAAAATAAGGAAGCTCTTTCTTGCAGTTATGGGATAATAATCATTGCAATTAATGTTAAGGACCAAAGTTTGCTAGGTAATAAAAGCACAGATAAACTTAATTCTCCTAAACTTCAGTTAAATTTTTATCTAGAATGCCATAATAATAACTGATTTGATTTCTTTTTAGTGGAAACTACTGAATGAAATGCAAATTTGAGGACTCTGAGGCTCAGAAACCACACATCAAATACCTACTTTCAGTAGATTTTTATGGTGGCTTATAATGGAAAGGTTGATAGAACTCTAGCCATTGCCTTGCTATGAAGTGCTGCTGCAGATCCAAATTAACATGCCTCATGTTATCTGCTAGCTCAGCTGCTTATTTTGCATTCATTACAATATGAAAAAAGCTGTTTCCTTCGTAATTTTATTAATTTTGATGTCTAAGAGTAGATGTTTTGAGTTTCTTCATCTATCCAATGTGTATAGCAGAAAACACACTTTTACCGACATGTTAGAAACCTGATCTTGGTAAGTACTGAGTGTCTTTTGACTTGGTTCTGTTGATTTGAAAGAGCTGAGAGTACACAGTGACTCACAAGACACGCTGGCACCTAGCAGAATCATGTCCTAATCAATCTGTGTGGCGCTTGGTGGTTTCAGATGGCAAAGAGTCATGCAGACTATTGCCTTTTATTGTATTTTAATACAATAAAATACATTCCAATCTAAGTGGTTTTGCAAACCTTGAAGTTTACTTTGAGCTCCAGATTCAAGTGTTTCTGAAGCATTAACATAAAAATCCTTCAAGGTATCACATTTCCTGACTTTCGTAATGAAATCATGCTAACTGTAAATTCCATATAATTTTGGTAAAGGAAAATGAAGCAGTTATTAAAGTTGCTACTCAGAGCAGGTTCAAAAAGCCTGTGAGACTTAATGGACCTTAATTGTGAATTGGGGGGGGGGTCCTCTTTCAAAGCCCTAAACAGAACTCACTTCATGTAAAAGCTAGAAGAAACACAGCTGATATTGCCATAATAAGCAATTATTTCATGCAGTTCTGTTTAGTAAGGGGCCAGCCTGCCTTTTGCTTTTGCCAAAACTTGCACTAAAGTCAACAGAGTATTTAAGCACTCAGCAAGCGTATCCTTTTACTTTATTTCCTTGGGTTTTTTTGAACATTTACAGCCTTCTAATGAATGTACCTGTGCACTTATGCATGTCCTTTTAATACCTTAATCTGAACTGGTTTTGTACTATCCTTTGGCAACTATAAGGCAGCTGTTTAGTGGCTCATTTTGTGCAAAGATTACAAAGGATGCAGATGAAACTATATCTTATGACAACAACTTAAAAGAAGCCTTAAGAATATCTTAAGAAATACCACATTTTAAAATGGAGACTGAGTTCCTATTTCAGGTGTATTTTTTCTGGAAATGGGGCTTGCCCACATTGCAGAGCTGATTTCAATTATCCTTTTATAGTTAATTTTAAACCCAAATCTGTATTAGATCCCTACATTTTACATGCTTTTTATGTGAGATACTGATCTGCCAGAGGGATTAATGGTTAATCTAAGCTTCAGCTAACATAACTCTTCAGTTATTAACAAGATGCAGGCTGCCTCCTCTTCTTTGCTGCTAGTGTTTTACTGTCTGCCCAACACTTCTCCCTTGCACCAGAAGGGCCTGGAAGTTCTCTCACAGAAGCATTTCAGACACACTGTTCAGCTGTCTGAAGGCCAAGGACAAGTAGCACAGCCCCAAAGGGCTTCACACCATGCACAGATAACTCCAGCCCAAACTAAGCACTTTAGGTGCCACTTTACAATGTGGCCACCTCCATTCGCAAGAGGCTAAATTGAGCTTAGATAATGTAACACTTAAGTTATTATCCCATATTATTCAAAGGGTTACTGAAAAGTCTGTAAGCCTTACATCCTTCCATGCTTTTTGGCACTTATAAAAAACAAACCTCAGCTCATTTTATGCAACCATTTGTGTTGGATCAAAATCCAATATTTTTCAATAGCAACCTCCAAGAGAGGAAAGGACACAGGAAAATACCTGTGCCGGGGCCTCATCTACAGGTTGCACATTAAACAGTTTCTAAATGAAAAGATGTTTTACTGTGCTATAAAATAAAGTCATCTTGCTGCAGACCTACAGCCCACCGGAACAAGGGGACAGGATGGAGTGTGCCTTTTCCAGTATTCCCCACCCACTGACCCAGAGCATGAAACCCACACAGTTCTTGGAACTGCAAACAGTGTTTGAATTCAGACTAAAACTGGAAAACAGAAACCGGTCTTTTTTTTTTTTTTTTTTTTGAGTCACATCAGTCAATGCTATTTACAAAATCGGTTTATGGAGACCACAGGTGGACACTCTGACTCATTACACATGAATACTAAATATATCCAAGACAATCTTGGAAAATCCCATAAAGAAAGAGGGAATAGCCGTCTGATTTTTATATTTATAACATTGGGGTTTGGATGCCAGTAATGGAAATTATATTGTTTTCACAAAAAGCAGGTGAGGGACAGCAAGGGACTGAATGATTGCCATGCTGCATGTGGCTGGAAGGAGAAGAAGGCTCTTAGCTAGACTCAGTGGAAGATTTGTCATGCTGCCGTAGGTTGCTGCTCGCATTTGCGGCAGGCTGTGGTGAGTTTAGCAATGCATTCCAGAGTTGTCAGGAGTTAAGCAAATGTTATGTCCTTTAGCCAGGGTGAAAAGCACACCTGCCCAGGAAGTTGGCATAAAATTTGGTACTGCCTCAGCCCTACTTCAGTGTTATGTGGAGAGTTTGAGTAGTACTTATGGTCTCATATCCTGTCACATATTTTAGTCTCTGATCTTGAAAACCAAGGAGGTCTAAGGTCTGTAATATATAAAGGAAAGCAGATAATGGATCTCTTTATGTTTGTCATCACTGAATTCTGTTTTGGTGAATGTTTGATGCCAAGGGTTCTCTTAGACTCACTGCTGAAGGACAGCTATTGCTGGACTCCCTGCAGTGCCTAGCTTAGCCCTGAAATCTGAAAAGATGAAATTGAAACAAGACATAGCAGTTCTTGCCTGAAAGCTTACTTCATACATGAGCTGAGAAACAACAGCTTCTGTTAAGAGAAGCTAAGGAAGGAATGAGTTAGTGATTCTAATCAATACCCTTTCCTGAATGATGAGTAAAGTGAATAAACTAGATGCCAAAATGCATTCTTTTTTTTACTTATAGATTGCCTAAAGCTGTAATGTGGGTTTATGATATTTCTTATTGCCAAGATCCCAAGCCAAATTCTGTCTAGGCACTGGAGATCTGTTAGTCACTACTCCAGTCTTTGAAATAGCCCCAAGATTAGAAAGAACTTCTCTGTCGCTACTCTCTTGTTGGAAGCAGCAATGTGTGAGTGGCTGTGAACACAGAAACAATGAGAAACTACTGATGCAGAGTCCAATTAAGTAGTCATAACTGTTATGGTCAAAGCTATATAGCAGAAGTGGTGTCACGCCTTTGTGAAGGCAGTTTGTGTCAAGAGGTTCATTGGTCAAGTGGAAATAACAGAGATTTGCTTGTGGACTTTCTTCCTATTAAGATCTTCTAATTTGGCTCAGCTTGCTGATCCTTTACCAAAATAGACACAACTTCATAAAAGTCAGTCTTCTGGTACCCTGAATGACTAAAGTTCAGGAGCTGGAAATACCCAACCAACCTATCTACTTGACTCACTGCAGTCAGTCTCTAATGAGCTTTCCATTTGTTCTCTGTGTCTCTAAAAATCTCCTTCCAGCCTGGTACTAAAGTACTTCTAGTGGCAATTTCTGTTTCTTCATAGGAGTTGATTCTTCAGCATATTATGTTTGTTTTCATCCATTCACCTTTAATACTACCTACTTCAACAGACTTAAACCAAAATAAAATATTGCTTGTTCAGGATGTTGTTGTCTGTGAATTTAACTCATCATCAGTGCAGAAGAAACAAACAGCACAGCACAAATGGAAAAGTTTATTGCAAAACCAGAGGGATGGCAAAGTAGTATCCCTTTTTTCCCTCTAGAAGAATGACTGTCTTTGTTTCAACCTTAAGTCCTGCAATTTCTACCAGCTCATCGTCTGCAAATCTTGATTCTGTGTTGATCATCATAGTCACATGAAATTATTTAATAGGTATTTTGTTGCCAAGGTCACATGAAATAAGTTAACAAAAACTTAAAAGTGAATTCTTAAGCTCATCTCTCTTGAAACACTCTTTTGGCTTAAAAGAACCTGCTGAGTTGTAAGAATGAGCAGGATTTGGCATTTTCCCAATAATAAGATGGAAATAACAGGGAGGAATGCTTGGCTATGTTGCATGCCAAGTTAACGGCGCATCCATGAATTTTGTATGTTTATATTCTTAGACTTCATGGTGACTTAGATCTGTGGCTAGCTTTACCCAGTGCAGGAAAATCACATAGGTGGTCTGCAAGATGTCGCCAAGAATTTTGTTAGTTCCCCTAACAAAACTAAAGGGAAATGTAAATCTTTTTCTAAGAGGAGATGGAAAGGAAACTTTTGAGTGGTAAAGGATAATTTTATGAGTCTAGCTATGTCTCATTTAAAGCTTTGCAGTGGCTCTTCAATCCAGTTCCACTCAGCACACACTTTGGTCTCTATTACAAAGAAGCAGCGCTACTGGAAAATTCATCCTTTCATGAAGTAAAAGGGTCAAAAGACAAAAAGTTTGAGTGTTTTGATACTGAACACCTGAAAGCTTCAGAAGCAGAGCTCCTTCACTGCTGAGTTGCCAACTGTAAATCTCCTCATTCCCGTCTCTCTGGATTTATAGATCTCAAACTCAGGTTGCAGAGTGTCCTAATTTTAGTGAGAAGGGATAGTATACTCCTTTACTCAAGATTGTTCTATGACTTGATGGTTAGGCTCTCTCCCATGAAGCAAGAGCTGTGGACTCAGGCTCTATCATCCTAGAAGATCCATAAGCCAACTCTCCTACTTGAGCAAGTACCATAACCTCCATGTTACTGTGTAGGTCACCTCTCCCCACTGTCTACAAGTGAAGATGGCTGCAGGTCTTGGTGTACTCCACTCATGTTGTGAGCACATCCAATAAATCAAACAATTTATGGCTGCAGTTTCCTTTTGTATGAATCTCAAAGAGCCTTAGGCAGGAGAACAGCTTCTGAATGCTGAGCTTAGCCAAGAGGATGATGAGGGAAGACCTTATCACTCTCTACAACTACCTGAAAGGAGGTTGTAGCAAGGTGGGTGTTGGTCTCTTTTCCCAGGTAACTAGCAATAGGACAAGAGGAAATGGCCTCAAGTTGCTCCAGGTTGGATTTAGGAAAAAATTCTTCACTGAAATAGTGGTTAAGCATTGGAACACGCTGCCCAGGGAGGTGGTGGAATCATCATTCCTGGAGATGTTAAAAAATGTGTAGACATGGCAATTTACAACATAGTTTAGTGGGCATGGTGGTGTTGGGTCAATGGCGGGACTTAATGATCCTAGAGGTCTTTTCCAACCTAAATAATTCTATGAGTCTAAGGTGTTTCTTGTGAGTATAAGTAATAACTGAAGGTGCCCATCCAGCCACAGGCGCATGTATGGATTAAATGCAGCTTTCCTGTATCACTTATAGTCAACATCATACATCTAATTGCATTTTAGGAGTCTTTTTCATTATGAAGGATGTTTGTCACTGAATGTGTGAATTGTTGTATTCATTCATCTTGTTTAGATATTAAAACACAAAACTATTTACAGGACTTCTGAGACCTAGAGTACTTCTAAGTGAGTAAGAAATGTTCTGTATTTCAATAAACAAGGGATGAGGCCTATCACAAAAGAATCAAGACTTATTTTTTTTGCCTTAAAGGCAGTTGCTTTTTAACTGGTCTAGCTACTCTGCATGCTTCAAAGGAAACCACGCTGTGTCAGCTAAATGATTGAAAAAAGAGTTGTTTGGTTTTTTTTACCAGACAGTGTAAAGCTGGACTCTCAAAAGTGTTTTAAACAAAGGTCAGACACCACAAAACTTCAGTTCTGTAGGAATTGTTCTTTGTGCTGCTTCCATTAAGGAAAAAAGCACAAAGTATTCCCTTTGCTGAACAGAAAAATTCTTCTCACTTTTGCTGCAAGAGATTTTGGTTTAGTTCAAAGGCTTTTTAAACCATGAGACTTTCTTGCTAGATTCTGTGTATGTGAGCCTCTATATACCTGTGTGATTTAAAAACAAATATATTACAATTTTAATCTCTTAGAATTCCCCATAACAGCATTCTACTTGAATTCCTTTAACTGCACTCCAAAATCAGACCAACAAGAAGTCTTTTTTGACCTGATAAGAACCTAAATAAAGTCCTCATTTGCCTAATTTCATTCAATATGGGAGAATGAAGGTCTGGTTTTGTCTTTCTTTTTCTTTTCCCACTAGTGAAAAAAAAAAAAAGAGTTATTTGATGAACTAGCACTGCCTTATATTCCCCAAGGCCTTATAGAGAAAATGTTGCAGCAACAAACCTACAAACCTTTGAGTCCTGGCCCCACAATATAACTACTGTATCACTGCAAGAGAAAAGGGTAAAAACCAATTATTCTAACAGAAGACGACTCTTGGGGCATTTGAGGATCTGCCAATACCTGTTGACTCCATTAGGATAAACATTGTAGACAAGAGAGGACTTGTAACATACCTTCTGGTTGTCTGCTCTTCTAAGCAAAGATTTTTTGCCGCAAAAATTAGTGGGGAAAGCAAAAGGGTGAACATCTGTATGAGATCCTGGCTCTTCACAGCAGAACATTTTAGGTAACTTTAAATCTTGAGGGAGCTTGAGAACTGAACAACAGAAACCAGAAACCATTTCCTCTAACTTAGGAGATTTGTTTCTCCTATTGGAGAAAACTCCAGCTGCGAGGAAGTCCATGGCTGCCCTCCTGCAGTGCCCTCATTGTAAATAACAAAGGCTTAAAGCAGTTGCTGCTAGAAATATCCTCATGGCACTCCTGTGGTGAATAGTTTCCCCAAGCAGTGCTTGAAGTCCACAGAAGCATGGCACACTGCTGCTGTCTGAATGAATGGCATGGCCATCAAAGGCTTTCAGGCTGCATTCTGATCAGCTGCCAGGTGGGCTGCTCTGCACAGAAACAGGCTATGGGTGAGCAAAGTAATGCTTCTGCACTCCCACCAGTGATGTCTAGTGGGATGGATCTCCATTGTCTTCTCCAAAGCCAGAATATGCTCAGCTGTGAAAGGAATATGGTCAGAGGTGAAAGCTGTTTCCGTTCTATGTATGAAGCAGCAGCTGCTGCTGAAGCTGGTATGACACCCTCCCTTTTTTCCTCTCTCTACTCAGACCACTGGTCTCAAGTCATGAATGAGGAAAAGGACATACTACTGAAAAGCAAGGAAATGTGTACTTAACTCGTAAACACTGAATACCAGAAATTCCCTCAGCTCAAACCCTAGCTCCAGTGGTAATGAGGAGAAACTAGCACAGCCAAAACCAGAGTCCAAGGACCAGGAAACAAGCTCATCAGATCTGCAGTGTCTCTTGTCACCTGTTGTTCCCCCTCAGGCAGCTATTAAATATTGTTAGGCTGAAATTCCCAGGAACAGGGTCTGATTAACCTTTTTCTGGAATATACAGGTATCTTGTGAGTGGAATGTAATAATGCAATGCTGTTCATTTTCACAGAATCTGCTGAACACTAACTTCTTAACTATACTGTACCCTATGAGTTATTTACTCTATTGGTTACATTGGAGAAATTCTGCGTATTTTTTTAATCTAATGCAAAATAGTGTTTTTATATTTTTGTGTGTGCTGTAGTCAGCAATGATTAACAGTTTGCATGTCTCAGCAGTTTCTTTTTTCTTCTTACATTTTAAATAAAATGCAATGGAAATTCAATATTCTGATCTGTATTCTCCCTTCTACCCACATAATTTCTCAGAGCTCTCAGATCTCATTAGCAAGCCTTCCTTCTTCTGTCATCAGAAAATTATGCCAATATTCCACACCACCTGATGCATCTCTTGCCACTTTATCTAAATATCAGAAAAAACACATATAAAATGCTAACCAAAGTGTGAACAATTATAACCATTGGGCCTGGAACAATGCAGTTTGAAAAACATGTTGTCTTTATTATAACTTAGACAAATAGCTTCAAAGTGAAAAGGCTGGGTATGTGCAATGGTCTTCCCGACCAGTTATTACCTCTAAAATAAAAATATTGAAGGAGCTTTAGAAATATGCTCTTTCTCCTACTGGAAAGAGCACAAGCATAAAATAATCTGAATCCAAGACCACATTTAAGGTTTTCTTGTAAGGAATGTATTATGGAGAACACTAGGAAAGCTCAGCTGATTAAAAAAAAGGGGGGGGGAGCACCTCACCTCTTCAAACAGAGTGGACTGCATAATCTGTATTTATTTGTCTCTTCAGTTCCATGGAATGCAGCTCTAAGTTGATTCACAATTAAGAGAGTCTTCAGCTGGAAAGACTGAGGGTCCACTGAGTTTCTTTACCAGAAAACCCTGCCATCAGTCAAAATTCTGCCTGTGAAAGGAGAAGGCTGTTATGATTCCAGTGTGAATTCCACTGTTTAATGAATTTAAATCCCCATCAGTTACTGTTGAAGTTTAACTTTGGGATACTTGGTTCAATACTTTTCTTGTAGATTATGAATACCTGAAGAGAAACATTTGATATGGTGTAGTCTTAATATGTTTAATACCAAATTGCCTGTGGTGCAATATACCTGTGGTAAATGTAGGAAACCAGAAAAAAAGAGGCTGTAATTCCCCATCCGCTTCTTAGTCGTAGCCACTTACAATGGCTACATTGATACTGCCAGCCATTTTTGGAAGAAACACTAGCACAGAGGGCAATTAATACTGCTTGTTATTGTCTGGCAATTTGCAATACATACTAGGCCACTGAGGGAGATCCAGAGGCTGCTTTAACCTTCAAGAATTAGCAATAACATTCTGTGCAGAATTGTAGAGATCGGACTGAATCCACATCAGCTGTATTGCACTCACGAAACATTGAGACCACATGGACACTAGGATTTTCCTGTACACTCACAAATGCAACTCAGAATCTGGCATTGAGCATTTTATTTTAATTTTATTTTATTTTTATTAATTTCTTTTAATTGCATATTTTGTGTTTTTTTTTTTCCCTGCCTGAGGTACTTCCTCTGTCTTCAGGCCTGCCCCCTGAATTTTCTGTGACTGAAAAACATATTTCCATCCATCTCTCATCTCTGTTTGGTACAAAACAGCCTCAAAAGATCAAGAAACAGATGGATGGAGTGTTCTTGGTGTTTCTCCCAGGAATGAAGCTTTTGTTGCCAATGTTTAGTTTCACTGGAAGAGGAAGCTTCTATCCTACAGCCAAATGGGAAGATTAAATGATTTGGGTCAGTGGGTTCACCCAGGAGAGTAGGGGTGGAGAAGACAATGTATTGGCACAATGAGCCACTTTTGTGTTGGCAGAGCAAGTGCCTGGAGTAGTCTGTGCTGGGAGGTACAGACTAACCCAGAAATGACTAAAACAAATGGTCCTTGAAACATGAATTGGAATAGAGCCTCCAGTATGTCTCCAGCACACAAGATAAATCCTAGAAATGTTTGGAAGGGATGTCTGACAGCAACAAAAGGCTAAGACTTACTTTAAAGTGCTTGGAAAGGATGAAAAGACTCACTAGAAAAATTTGCTGGTCACTAAGAATGGCAGATACTGCATGACTGTTGGGAAATTTAGTACCTGATACTGCCCATGGGACGGGCAGAGGATGTTCCTCGTTTAGCTGTGTTTACACTGTGGTGTAATTAAGAGCCCCAAGCATCCTTGAACTTGCTTCTTATGATTCTCCATAAGAGATTGGTTCAGCCAGAGGAAAGACTGCTGTTCCAGATGTGCACCTGGGTTTCTCGCATTGGTTCAGCCAGAGGAAAGATTGTTGTCCCAGATGTGCACCTGGGTTTCTCTCAGCCTCTCCGGGCCTCCCCAGAACAAAAGGTCTGTTAGAAGGTGCTCCCCTGTCACTGCACAGTTGCTCAGAGAGTTTAAGCACATTAATTCTACAGTTATAAGAGTCCATGTGTGTAGTCCCCTGCACTTCCTCACCTGGTTGGCATGAATACCTTCCCTGCTTTATTGCAGAGAATAGACCCCAAACTCAGCCCTGTGCTTTAAGCTCCTTGAAAACCTGAGCTTTCTACTTCCTCCATATCTAATCAAGCATTTCAAACTTATACTGCACCTATTTGCTGCATCTTAGACCTGGTAGGCAAGCACTATCAGGAAGGCAGGAAAAGAAACTCTACTGGAGAGGTTTTTCTTCTCTGTTTCCTGAAAAAGGCCTCTGACCAGCATAAGGAGAAAGTGTTTTTCTATGTGTAAGCCTTCTTCCTGGTGTTATTGGCAAAAACAAGGGACAGGTTTAAATAGCTCCTGGGTGGATCTCCTTTTGAAACCAATGTCCCCAGCTCTAGCTCTCTTGCAGACTGTGTACCCTCCTCATGTGCCCCTAATACACAATGCATCTTTGATGCCAAGCACAGAAATTTATAGGTCACTGCTGGAACTGTATTTGGAAGAAAAGACACAGTGGTTTAGCAGGAGAAAACAACAATGCATCTATATGAATGGTAAATAAAAAGCTCTCCCCTGATAACTCTGCCAAGTGTTTGTTCGTTTGGTTTCCTGTCTGCTGTTACAAATATCCAATAGCCAATGTCCTCTAACCAAATGACTTCATCCATCCACCTCTGCTAATCCTCTTTCCCAGTGTGGTGACAGTGGGTATAATAGGCCTAAAGTCTTCAGGTGCACTTGGAAAGTCTCTCCCTAAACTTTTCAGAAATGTTACCTGGTTCTTTCCTGAGGCTTTTATACTTCCTGCAGCTCTTGTGATTTCAGCATCAGTTCTTTCACTCCTTTCTTTACATAATGCTTCATTCCTCTCTCTTTCATTTGTCCTTTTGGTTTCTGTTTTGAGAAGATAAATAGCTACAAAAACGCTCAAAATTACCCGTGATGGTTTCTGAACAAAAATCTTGTAATCTCTGTAGTCATCAACTCCTTTATCCATATTAAGAAGGCAGGATGAAGTATGGGTAAAAAACCATACAGATAATAACAAAAAGATGTAAAGGTGATGGTAAGTATTTTTTAGCTCTGGAGCTGGTTTAGCTGTACAGCTATTTCATAAAGAGATTTCCACAGAGGAGAGTGGCAACTCTGAAGTACAGTGAGAGCACCTGAGTTGGGTACAACTGCTATTCAATCTCCACTGCAGGTTCTCTGGCATCTCACCATGCTCAAGAATGAGGGAAAAGTGGGGCTTAGTGCAACCAAAGATAACTATGAGTAAACATCATGTACCTAGTTCCTTTTAGCTCTGAGCTTACATTCATGTACAGTGCTGGCTAGCTCTATGGCATCTGCCCTTCAGTTGCTTCAGAGGTAGCTCTGTGTCCTCTAGAGCAACAGGTCCAAAACTGCGAGAATACTGGCTGAAAATATGTTCTGGAGCAACATCATTTATCCTCCTTATCAGCTTGGGTTTTGATAGTAGCACTCGTGCCTAGCTACATCTAATGTGGGAAGTGGGAGTGTCTGTAATATTGACTGTAAGCCAATATTTTTGGCTACATCATTTGCTAGGATTGCACAGTCTTCTGAAGCTGTTCCCTGTAACATTAGGTTTAGCCACTGGCATAAATATAGATACTTGGCAAGGTATATTTCTGGTTAAGACTCTGAAGATGCATAATGTAAAGAATTAAATGCTTTCCAAGCTTAAATACATAAAATGTGCCATGCTGTATTTAGCATAGCTGTGGAGAGGAAGAAAGAACGTTTACCAGAAGACTGGGTGAATCAAAATGCCTGGGTAGTTTTTGAGAAACATTATTTAACTTGTAACATTGCTTCTATGCATTTTCAATGTAGTATGAGAAATACAAACTGGTCATATTTCAATGTAACCCTCTATTAAGGAAACATTTACAGTTTTAATGCAGAGTACATGGGTAACAAGATGGCCTTGTTAGCAAGCTGTGTGTTTGAATGAGTTACAAGCTTCTTACACCATCATACAGATCAGAGAGGATGCAAATCTGTGAAGATTTCCCTTTGGATCTGTGCATTTTCTCTTTCTGTTTGCCACCATCAGATGTCTTCACTGAATGGAATTTTGAGGTTTGTAATCTTAGCCAAAGTGGGCCATTATCTGATAACTTTGCCAGACACATATTCCACTTGAATTTTTGAGAGGGATTAAAGAGGTAAGCTTGCTTAGCCAGTCTGAATCTTCTTCTTATGTAGACATGTACCAAGCAGATATTTACCCTGGTTTGGTCTATACAGGAATATTAAGAATCATAAACTTTTCTTGTCCTGTTTTTTTCCTGATGCAATTGCTTTGTTAAGGGACACAGGGATATATGTTCAAGTGGTCTTTTGAATACGGTTTTATGTGAGTTGACTCTTGAAGCCCAGAAAAGTGTAGCAGAGAAATGGAGGAGAAAAAGTATTTACAGTATATTTTTATTTTTTTTTCTCTGGTATTTAAAAATTGCTTAGCATAACAAACAATGCTGGCACCAGGGAGAGACAGACACAAGTAACTACGGAAACCTGAACTCTCACTTTCTCTACAACACTCAAAAGTAGTAAAATCCAGTCTGGGCTCAGAGGGATATAGCTGTTTGATTGTGATTGATAGGTTTTCTTCCCTGAGACCAACTGGAAACCAGAATTACTCTGCTGCCATTCACCCAATTACAGCACTAGAAACTGCCCTGCAATACTTTGAAATATACTGAATACTCACATTTGGTAGCCAAGACACTTTTAGCCTTAGGATGGCCAGACTGAAAGCTGCCAGTCCGATTTTGAGAAACTGGATAGGTCATATCATTCACAATGTGTTATGGGTGAAGTTACACTTTCAATGCAATAACTTCAGGAGTTTACCACCCCACATGAGAGCAGTATATTACGTTGTCATGACTACACCCATAACTATTAAGAAATTTTGGAGACAAAGCTATTGTATGGGTTTTTTTTTAAGAGGTCTCAATATATAAAAAAAATATCCTTTGAGTAACACCTGTTGGGAAGATCCATCTGTAAAATTAAGATATACTTTGTCAAAAGGGCTATAAAATAATGGCTAAAAGAGAGATATCTTCCAGTGAGAAGTGAAGGGGAAATACTCAAACATTTAAGAATGAGAGGGATTTAACTTTCACAAAAAGAGAGAAATTATCTCTCTTGACATTTTCACACTAGTGCTTTCCTGGGAGATTCTGTTATAGTCAAGCATAATTTATTGGCAGTAATTAAGTGAAATTCAATGACTCATTATGCAGGAGACAAGGCTACATGACCTAGTGGTCTATTCTGGCCTATGACTTGTTTAAATACAACTAGTTATTTTATGCTTTATTTTTTTCCCAGTTCAACATAGTTTAGCAGTTAGTCAAGATAGAATTTGGTTATTCCTAGTAAGGAAGTGATAGATAAATTTGGGTAATGGTTACTTGAAGATTTCAATGGTCTGCACATCTTGATGTGGTTTCTTTCATGGTTTTGCACATGAAGGACTTCACAGAATGTGGGACATAACTGAGCTCATGGTCTGTGGCTATACGGTATGATATCCAGTTCTTACCAAAAACTACAAGGCTACTTTGAATAGGTTGCAGGAATCCTTTTCCAGAGAGATCACTACATGGGGTCTTCTCCTTTGATGTCATGATTTTCATTGTGAAATTTAAACTGGTCATGAAAACAATAAAGGTCAAATTATCAACGGGGAGGGAGTGCGCATGGAGGGCACAGAAGGCCAATGGCACCTCTGATCTTGTGGTTAGTTCTGTAGCTGCCCTGGGCCCTGTGTATACTGGATAAATCTGGCATGTTAGATACATTCCATGCTGCTGAACAGCTACCAAGGATGTGTAGGAAGCCCTGAGTTTCTTTTTGTACCTATTTCCGTTCCTTCGTGCAGGCACAGGAGATTACTCATTTGAAGGGAAAAAGGATTCCAGTAATTTGTGTGCATGCTGCTGAACTGACTTGCTCGTAAACTAGAGAAGTTCTTCCTATACCTCCTGCTCAATGGCACCTACAACTTCTCCTGCAGGGAAACCATTGTGTGTGAAACAGTTCACCAGCACAACAGATGATTCCTCATCCTGGGAACATACAAAGTTCCACAGTTTCAGGCAAAGGAATAAAATAAGTAACCAACTGCAACCCAGCCACCTTCAGCTTACAAGCTGGTTGGAAAACAGTGATCCTAAACTTGTCTCTTACATCCCCTTTTCTCCTTGTGCTTCATTAACTCCACATATGCCATTAATGGGCTGTGTATTTACTGCTTTTATATCATTTGTCGTGGCAGGAGTGATGCCTGTTACAAATTTGTCTTTAAGTGCAATACATAAAAGAGAGCAGATCAGCATATAGCAGCCTAAAAATATTATTTTTGTATTTTTAATTCAGTATAAGAACACATTTGGCCATAAAACCAAGAGAGGGCAGCATTATCTCTATCATTCATATTCTCTTTCTGCTATAAAATTTAGAAAGACCTTCTTTAACATTCATCTCATAAACCACAGAGAAGTCTTATATATAATTCAGAGCTTGGTTCAATATTCTTTGTAATCAATAGGAATATTTCCCTTGATTTAAATAGGTGTTGGACCGAGGCTTCAGTTGTTCAAAATGACATCAGGAAGAACTGTCTGCATAATTTAAATCAGAAGATACTGAAAATAAACAGTCAGGAAATAATTTTAGTGGTGGTTAACCATTGGAATAAAATGCCAAGAATATTGGTGTGTTCTCCACTTCTTGATGTCTTTGAATACAGACTAGATGTCTCTTTGGAAAAAGTGGACAAAAGCTGCTGGGTTCAATACTGAGGTAGCAGAGTGGTGTTCTGTGAACTGCATGGCATAAAAGAGAAGCTGATGCTGTATGTATGCAGGCAGGATAAGCTACACACTTTTTTACATTGTTAGTAATTAATCAGTGGAATAACACTTCATGGTTTCTAGGAGTCATTTTACAGTCAAAATGGGATGCATTTCCACATGATCTTCTCCAAGTCAGTTCACAGCATTTGCATCATCTGTATCACACAAGCAGTCAGGTTTGCTAAGCAAAATGATCTCTCTAGCTCTGGACTCCATTAATCTGGCCAACACAGTTAATCTAGACAGTATGATAGCTTCAGTGCAAAATTTTACAGCTGTCATGTGATCCTTTGAGCAACATGCAATACATTATTGTAGAAACAAATGATTGGTGTTTTTTACAAGAATTAACTGGGGTTTGGTTTTGTTGTGGGTTTTTTTTTTAAAAATTACAGCAGTTTACAATGGAGACAGAGATTTTGGAAAAGGGAAGCAGAATTGTTTACCTCCAAATAATTGCTTCAGAAATAACTTAGGCCACAAGCAACTACAGATTTTTAGCCAGATGAATGTTTAGGCATCTTACAATGTCAGTCCAAAGTAGACTGGCAAGTACTAATTAGAATTCTTGCTTGCAGTTTCAGCAGAAAGGAGTATTTACTGAACATGGAAACCAATCTATTCTTTCTATACTGCTTCACATTGGTGACCCAACTCAACCAAGTTTATGGTGCAACTGTATTTTCTTATTTGTTTACTTCATCTCCTACTGGTGAGGGAAATTCCTGTATGTCTCTTATTCACTGTATTTCAGTTATTTCATCACCCCTAAAATGATGCACAAAGTTTTCACTGTGAATACCCCTAGGAGGTACCACAAACTGTGGCTTCACAGAAAAGTCATTGGGACAAATGCAATGGCGAGCAAACATACACAATTAAGAGTGACATGCCCAAGGCAACCATCCAACATACGAGAAAGCAAAGGACATCCACAAGAGTTGGCAGTAAAACAAACAAAAGTTTTATTTGATCTATATCTACTTCTAGATGTTATTTGATCTAGATCCAGAATCATAGAATTTGGAAGGGACCACAAGGATCATCTGGTCCAACCTTTCTTGGCAAAAGCACAGTCTAGACAATGTGGCCCAGTACCTTGTCCTCCTGAACCTTAAAAGTGTCCCATGTTGAGAACACCAATTTCCCTGAGGAGGTTGTTCCAATGGCTGATTGTTCTCATTGTGAAAAATCTTTCTCCTGTGTCCAATTGGAATTGCCCCAGGGGTAACTTGTACCCACCTACTTGATTTTCTTCCATTGATACACACTACTTTAAAAGGTTTCTCATTGATTTTTGTGGAAAGAGGTTGTGTCTTTCTGTAACTTTTAATTAGGACCATCACAAAGAAAAATGTTAATTTTATAGTTATGTTTTGAAGACTCCTAAAGGGTGATAGGGTTTGTTAACTTGAAATATTTTCACATTGTTTCCATAACAAAGAAAAATCTGTGGTATTATTTAATTTCCCGTAACTTGCAGTATAAAAATGAATTCAATAACAAGTGAGCTTTGCCAAGGCAGTTGTATATTTTTTTTTTAAGAAATAATGTAGTTGGTTCAGACTAGCCCACATTTTACATGGGGTTTGAATTAGCACTTTTTCAATGGATCTTAAGAGCTTTTTTCCTCTGCTGTTCAATTCCATACTGAAGCTTCAGTTCAGGAAGGTACTTCACAGTGTGAATAACCCCATTCAAAGCTGTGGGCTACTAACACACTTAAGAGTTGGACATGTGGTTACATATCTCAGGAATGAGGATTTGGCATACAATGAAACTAGCTGGTATGCAGGGGACCTGCATATGACTCACCTAGGTTTTGATTTGATGTCTAAGATAGTGCTTGCCAATCTTAATGGATGTGTAGGATGCCACTGCCTCATGCTTGACCTCATCTTGATCTTACTTATTCTGGTAACATTTGAGAGGCCACAGCCCCATTGTAAGTAGTGTAAAACAGGAAAACACAGAATGCAAATAGTCAAGACAGTCCCCAAATGAAATGCCACAACGTGCTAGGAAAATTAATAAGGCAGGAACAGCAAGCAAGATCATAGTTTTATGCCTCTTCCTGTTTGGATGGAAGATTTGGTAAGGTTGAGGAGGGAGGGGTGAGATGATGCAAAGGCAACAAGACTGCTTCAAGATATGGAGATGGAGATAAGGGGTGGAAAAAACCTCAGCTCTTCACTGTGGGGCAATGGAAATCCATTCAAGTGCTCAGAGGTCCTTGATCTGGGTTCTGCTCCAAATGGACAGATTCATTCTCCCCTTCTCATTGAACTCAGCTCCTACTGTTGTGTTACAGGAAGAGGGGAGATGGAGAGATTAACCATCACTGTCTGGATTTTGCTGTTGCCAGAGTGGCTAATGAATCTCCTTTGCCACCCTTCTCATCTGCATGTCTGCCTTTAGTTTGCTTTTCTCTTTTCTTGCAGTGCTGTTGTGGAAGACAACAGACTTTGATTCATTTCAACAGTCAGCTGATGTATTCAACAGGGAACTTATTTTGCTAAATAAGCTGAAAAACAAAACACCAAGGACTATAGTGCAGTGAAATAAAATATAGACTCTAATGGATGGTGTAGTTTTGAATAAATCTTTCCATTGTCATAGCCAGTGCACTTAATGCCAAGGCCTGTCAGCACCATTTCTTAGTTACCTACCCAAGGTAATTACATAGTGCTTCTCACTGCAGAATCCAACTGCATTCTAGTTTGAGGTATTAATCTGTTAGCAATCCCAGTTTATGGCTTTATACCCAAATAGAACTAAAAAACAAGGCAAAAATAAATGACAGGCTCCATCTTGCAAGATACTCAGATCCCATCTCTGCTTGCAGAGCCAAAATAACTTGGAGATCACTTTAGAATTGCTGGGAGTGTGTGGGCGAGGCAGTGCCACAGCAGAGAATTGAAGCCAGCTCTTTCAAGAGCCTTACACTGGACCACTCATCCTTTTGTGGAGAAATGGCCTTGGGGGTATAATGTGCAATGTCTCCCTTCTCCTTTTACGTTCATACTCTCAGGCAGTCCCAGTCCCAGTGGCATGAGGCTGAACATTTGATTTAGCAAACATTTGCCTTCGATACCACCCACATGCAAGGTTTATAAATAATAAATTTGCTGCATTTAGTTGTGGAACTGTGATGCTTTTCATCCCTTTACAACTTCAAACTTGGTGTGTGAGCAAGAACAGCAACCACTTTGTCCTTGCCTTGCTCAAGTCTATATGGAAGAAAGGCATCCAATGTGCAACTTATGCTGAAAGTTTACATCTGTCTTGGGAGGCTACTTAAGTGTATTTCCAATCTGAAGAAGTAAACTAATTTTATAGGTAGAGTGGGAGTGGGAATGAACACCCAATTTATGAGAAATATGAGGCAAGGGGAGTAGAAAAGGGGATGCCACTGATAGCAGTATTGCAGGACTGACATCACATGGTCCCTTTCACAAAATTAATGGTTTAGTGAAAAAAAAAGTTCTGATACCAGTCTGGCCACAAACTGTATCCTCTGTATCTCACTGACTTCAGCTTGCACCTCTGGGTTGTATGTCTGATTGCAATCAGGCCTTTGAAATGAGAAGAAAGGCCTTTTATGGCATTTTGTGCAAAATATGTTTAAATAATTTGAGTATTTTGGCTTCCAGAACAGATACTATATTTAGAGGGGGGAAAAGTCAATTTTTTATTTTATCAGTTTTCTTCTCTTTTTCACAGGTGGCCCTCTTCTGTTCTGCTCTTACATGAAAGGGCCCATATTTGTCCTGATAAATCTATCTGTAAAAACTAGTTAAGGATTCTCCTATTGTGAAGAAATTCCACTGTATTTAACAAGATGTGTTCAGGCAGGTCCCATAAAAATTATTATTCTCCTGCAAAATTTGCCCTGAAAACCTTTTAGAATTTATTTGTGATAGTCTGTAGGGTTGTTTTTTTTTTTCCAAACTACTATATGGCAAGGATATAATTTTTTATTAAATTCTAACAACTCAAAAAGTGTATGAAAAGATAATATTTTTCTATTAAATGCTAAAGGACTTTCCTTCATGAGGATATAAAAAAACCCTACAGGAACTGGCAGTTATGCTGCAGAAGGATTTTTCAGGCTTAGAGAGCTTGGGGGAGGGTGAGTGCATTAGTATGCATTCCACGTTCTTGCCTGCTGTTCCACATGCACTGTTTTGTGCCTCCATAAACTGCTCTGGATGCAGATCAAAATTATTTGAAAGAATTCATGGGGAAAAAAACCAGAGCAGCAGTTTCTATGTATTTCCACATTGCCTTCATTTTCATTGACATTTACTGTTAGCCTTTTTATAGCAATATGAAAAAAGATGGCAGAAGCCGAGAAGGGAAAGGCTTTATCTGGTAAGAAAGGTTTTTACATGTCAGAGAGAAATTCTCACAACAAATCAGAATGCTGTTAGCTATCCTTGTGCAGTCAGCATCAACGATTTAAAGCAGCAGCAATGCTGAATTCTTTAACTGAAAGGGCATCTTTAAATTATTATTGTTATTGTTATTATTATTAATAATATCTTCTTTTACTTTTGAGAAGTATGTCAATCTTTTCTGTGTTCATCCTTTTTTAGTAATATGAACATGATTTTTTTTTCTTTTTTTATTTTTCACTTCTCAAAACTCTTGAGTCCTAAGCCAGTCAAACAGCAGACCTGGCCAGGGAGCATGTTTCCATCGTGTTGAGTTGAAGTCATACCTTAGGAACACTTACTGAAAAGATAAATGAAAGATCAAGTGGGCAGGATCACCTGCAATATATGGCTTTATCAAGCAGGTTCTGCTTTGCTCCTGTTACAAAAATCTGCTTCTTACTAATAGTTTGAGGGGAGGAGCCTTTAATTTCTTGTTCACTAAGACAAGCCTGTTTCATGGCCTACTACTACTGACTCTAGGATCCTTCCTTAATGTTTGTCCTAGTAGTGACACTCTTGAACCCTGATTCAAAAAGAATATGGTAGTATGCAATCTTTTATTACAGTAATAAGCTGTATTGCCTACTGTGATAGCAGGCCAGAAGAATTCTTGTATGTCTAGAAATAAGAACATGTCTGGAGGTCTCCATGCAAAAAAAAAAATCAAAAAAAAAATCTCCCAAATACTAGAAGCAGACAAGCTTAGAAGAAAGCTGCCAGGGAACCTTAGAATTTTTTAGGAGATTGAATAAATGTAGATTCAGAGAAGTGTTGTATCTTGCACATACAGAAGTCAAACACCCAGTATTTAGAATTCTCATTACATGAAATACAGCAAACTCATGGTGCTAACTGAGGCACAGCATTCCCTTGTGGACTATAGTCACTTGTCCCTGGGGAATCTCTTTAAAGGCCCTGGTCCCTCCTGGATGAAGCGCTGGAATTTGTTCTGGTGCTCCCAGGGTGCCACTCTGATGTACATGTGGTGATGGAGAATAAATATGCATGAAGTCGACAGTTAGTTTGGCTTCCACCAGAGCTTAATTTAGCTCACTTCTCAGCTCTGAATAATAACAATAATTAATAGTTCTTTTAACACAGTGAGTAAAACGCAGCATGTGATAAAAATGCTAGATCTGGGGAAACTTCAGAGCTAGGAGATGATTGTGGAAATCGCTCCACACTGCTAAAGAGGTAAAACATACTTTGCTGGGCACTGATGGACAGAACAAAAGAAAACGTCTGGCCAGAGGGAACAAAGAATGTGCTGGAGCATCCAGGGAGGATGTAGCGCAGTCCACGACAGCTGGAATGCATCTCCTGAGGAGGCTGAAATTCCTTCCACCTTCTCCTCCCTCCGTTTTTTTTTTTCAACCTTCTCTGCCAAGAAAAGGACAAAAGCTTTATTATGCCTGAAGTTTGGCCACATGCAAAAGTACCAAAAAGGTGCTTCAGAGCATTTCATACATGAGCATGTGCTATTTCTGTAGGGACATGGCAAGCTTTCTGAGTGACTTTTGTCATTATCCACAAATTGCATCTTTTTTCTGTGTTTCTTCATGAAGATCCCGCCTTTTAATCTTGGCTTGCACAACTGCACTTCCTTTGAAGCCAGAAGCTGCAGAGCTGACACTGTACAAGGAATTTCAAATAAATTCTGATAATAATTTTGGGGAGGAAATATCAGGTGTTCATTACTGATTTTGTTACTTTGTTGTACTTGTTTCTGTGATAAGTGGGGCTTTTTGTGGGTGGTGCTGCATAAAGTCCAAGGAAGGCAGCATCATTTTTGAAGACATTTCAAAATGCTTTTAAAAGTACAGCGAGTAGATGACAGAGAAGTACATTCAATTTTTATAGTATGTATACACACATATATTACATACACTTAAAAAACCCAAACTTCATTATACTAGTCTGTCTTGTCCTTTAGACACTGACCTTTCACAGGCAGTGGGCTGCTCCCAGATAGGGTGAATGGACTAGAAAGTAGAGTCTTCAAACTATATTGAAGAAGAGCAGCCTATGAACAGAGGACAGTACTGATAAAGACACAGAGATGGTTTTAGGAAAACAGGCAAGCTGAAGATGGCCTCAGTGGCATGGTGAAGGAAACAGAAGCCACATGAAAATAAATGTGAAGATAATTATGAGGGAAATTAGACAATTTGAAAGGAAAGGACCATGTCTCTCTCAAAGGTGTGGACAAGATGATTTAATTCAATTCAGTGGGAAAAGGAGAGGCTGTTGGAGAAATTCAAAGTACTGATATGCCGGGAGGGCAAGGTCAGAAACTTTTTGCAAGTAAGGGAAAAAGCAACGCTATAGGTCTGAAATTACTGGATTTGTAATGTTATCTATGTACATCATAGGACTGACATACAGATTGCTTGGTATCTGAGCTGGAAGATACTGCTTTTATACCCAATATTCTTACTTTTGTTGATTTCCTTGAAAGACTGCATTGTCTCATAGTGGTTTTTCTGTCCAGCCTCAGTAAAGCCAACACTTACGGTTCCAGTCTCTCATCTCACCTATGTTCCAAATTCTTTAGCATTCAAAGTTCCTGCTGTACTGTAGAGGCTTACTGTCACAAGAAGCAGCTACTGTCCTGTGCCAAGAAGCAGCCAGCTTCTTCCCATAGACGATAACTGCCTTTAACTACTTTCCTGGTTGGAAGGGGAGAGCAATTCACAGGTGGTAAAACGATTTGGATGTAAATTATACAGGCTGTCCATCAAGCAGCAGAAGCCAATAGCTGATTCACAGTTGAATGAACCCAGTCTCTGAGAGATTTAAATTCAGAGCGTGTAGCAAAATTCATTGAAGGCTGAGCAGAGCATCATTGCTGGCCTGACATCCTTGTGTATATGGAAAAGCAGAAGGAGGGAAAATTGGCGCTATGTTAATACCACCCAAATATACACAATGAAGTCAGACTGAAAGCAATAAAATTACAGCTGCTCCTCATGAGCTAACAAGACCATTTTCCTTAACCAGTGACCTTCAATTACAGAGTAGCAAGCAAATTAGTAGAGACAAAAAAGACAAACCTGTTAGCCAAAAAATCTGACTGGCTAACGCTTGTCTCGTTTCAGTTCCAGTTCCCGTAGCTTTCAGTAAAGTATGTGCTGTCTCTTTTGGAGTACTGGTGTTAACTGGAAATGTTGATTCTGGGAACAATGAATTCTTCCTTATCAAATGATTGGGGTTTACAGCTGCGTTTTTCAGAAGACCTTAAAGCTTTATGAGTGCTTGAAGGGTTTGAATCATTCCAAGAATTATTGATGCCACAGAGGTCAATCAAGTTAGGAAGAAGTTCAAGGCCCAAAAAGGCCGGGGCAGGAATGACTAAATGGAACTACCATTTCTCAGTTCTCAGCCCACCAGCATTCCTTATGCTCATGGTTATTAGCCTGTAGGTCAGAATGACTGTGAAGCAGGCTGGCATGCAAATTTACAATGCAGCAGTTTGGTGGCCAACACACAGAGGTACAGGGTTTACTCTAAACTACAACTATCTGAAAGTAAGGAGTCTGATCCTACCTGGTTCAGACTGAGTAAGCAACATGAAAAATTCACAAATGAGTGATATTGTATGAATACACTTTGACAGGGTGCTAGAAAAGCTAAGTTATCTGCAAGCTAAGGGCATCCATACAGGGAACCAACATGGCCTTCTTCACTTCGTAGTTGGAGGAGATGTTTATACTCAATTGTTTATGGCTAGTAACTTTGCACACATCCTGTGACTCTAATGTTTTCTGTTCCTCCATTGCAACCTTCAAATCCTATAATACAATTCAAGTGCCTTCTTTGGATACGCAAATTGATGAGTGAAGTTTTTCTTTTGGTATATTAGCACCTTATATCTCTCAGACTTACAAAATGAGCCAACATCTCAATCAAAAAAAAAAAAAAAAGATGCAAACCCATTTACAAGATGAAACAAGCCACACAGTTAAAACAAAGATAACCACTTAGGTATAAGTTTTCTTTTTGACAGCATTATTAGCTAAATACCTTTTCTCTTCCTTCAGTATATGTTGGCTTGAAATATTTTCCCCAGGGTTTCTGAGTTATATGAGAGAAAAGGGATGGGGAAATAGCTGCAGGGAGTTTTCACCTACTTTGGCAAAATCTGAAACATGCTTTCCTGCTACCTGCACAACTACACTGTCAGCAGGTTATCAAGTTTCTTTAAGCCTCCATTTTTTAAGTTTTCCCAGGATAGTTCAGATCATCAGCTCTTACAGTTTAAACAGAGAGATTAATTTCTAAGGGAGTGCTGTAACAGCATGGTAGAATGCCAGATTGTTTCCTTCTTGCGGCTACTAATATGTTTGCTTTCAGAGGCAATTGATCTTTTTGAAATCCCTCTTCCCCTTTAGTTTGACAGAAATCTGTTAATGATGAAACTCTGAGTGTTCTCTCAATGCATTGTGTGGTGAACTTTGAGTCCCAAGCCTGTAGCCATAGTCTTCCCACCATTGGCTGCTTGGGCTCAATAAACATCACACTGATATATCGAGATGACTCAGATACACAGCGTTCACCTGCCAGTACCAACTTACTGGTCTGGACTTCTGAGTTTTTCCAGATAGCAGACAGGCTGAAAGAGCAAAGCCGTTTATAGACCTGGTGATTATAATGATGCATGGGAAGAAAAATAGATTTATAACAATCATAACATCCAGGACAGCAATACAAATAGTGAGGATAAAACCCAGGGAAAGATAAATACCTGTCTGGAAATATGACTACTACTGAATCAATAAGCTGATGTACTACCAAAAACATGTCATTACAGATTGAAAGAAATGTGGGATCAGTAACTTTCAGTCTTCCCAATGCAAGTGGTCTTTTTCCCCCAGTGTTATGTACTCTTACAAGTTGCAATGAATAATTTCTGTTAACTAGAGGGCTGTTTCTGCATTACTTTTAACTAATGATTTTTAAAATAAGCTAGTCATATTCCTACAGAGAAAGAAGAAATCCTGTGGGTTTTTTGTTGTTGTTTGTTTGGCATGTTTTGGTTTGGTTGGTTTGTTTGTTTTCCTATTACATTTTGTAAACTATGTTGTGGATAAGGAATAATTAAAGAGAGTTAACTTCTAAAAAATAATTTCAGGCTGTATTTCTTCCCTGTTATGGCATGTAGTCACAAACATGGTTCTTTTAAACAATGCTGAAAACAGCTTGGTTGTAGCATGGACAAGTGTTTATTACAGGGTTTGCTGCCTTGTCCTATGATTCTGTGCGCTGCAAAGCACATCTTAACTAATTCCCAAAGGCAAAGTGGCAATGCTGTAAAGCACTTGTGAAAACACTCAAACTGCAGTTTAAACCTTGTTAAAGCACAGTTCTTCTCTGAAAAGTGACACTAAAATATGACAGTGTGGTATCCTGTATTTATTGTCTGTTTGTGATTTCCAGAACAAACATGCTAAGTACAATCATATAGTTCCCTCTTAACATCCACAGCCAGCTCCATAGACTCCAGTGAGATTAGATAGTTGAAACTTCAGTATTCATGTATCATTAAGATGATAGTCTCCTTAGCATCTGTTCAAACCTGCTGTCCTCATTGAAACAGACACACTTTGCTCTGGAGAGCCAGCTGTTGCCTATTTATGGCTCACACCAGCGATAACAACACATTTCCCAATCCAAAGCCCACTGAAATTCCGTTACACTGTTCAATTAACCATGGCGAGTTCCCTATGGGTTTGGTGCTTTTCTTTCTGCTGTGTCTGAGCAGGAAGCAATCAGCCTCACCCATCTTCCAGAGTCCTCTGGGGTGACACTGCAGCTTGCTGTTCCCATGCGTGAGAAGAGACACACTGCCATGTCCAGCTCTTGGTGTCTGAGATGATAAAGCTAGTTTGGCTTAAATAGCTTCTGCTGATGGAGTTGCTATAGCATTCTGGTTGACATTTAAAGCTGATCCCTATATGGGGAATACATACTCACATGTAGATACCCTGACATGGTCAAAGATGGCCATTTCAAGAAGAGTCCTTCTCCCACAATGAAATGTAGAAATGTAGAGGTCTTATTCATTGGCACTACTGTCCTTTTATCTGGGCAGTATGTTCATAAATATACCTAATAATTCGTGCAAAGGTACTAAAAGGCTCTAGAAAGATTACAGGAACAGTTACAGCATCTGTTCAAGGTGCAATAGTAATCAAGTGGTGAATACTACCCAACAGATGCCGGCAATACTACCTTGGGTGGTATGGTTTTCCTGCCAGTTTTCACGTTACATTTTACAAAGAACTCATCACTAATACAAGCATATTGTTTTTTTATTATCCTGAGAAGTGTAATCAGCATCTATTTCAATCTTAGATTATACTAGATGGGTGTTCAGATGGCTACAGATGTGAAAGGAGGAATGCAGGAGGCTGTCGGCTGTCCTTGGAGACAGCCTGACATAGCATAGCTGAATATTTGTGAAACAATACACAGGATTTTTCCACCACACTCTTTTGCCAATACTGTACAGCCTTGTGACTCAGGCAGGCAAAACTGCACAACCCAGAGCCAACATGGGCCCCAGATTTCAACTGCTCGAGAGCTGGAATATCCAGAGCTGAGGTTTTGGTCTGGCCTGTGAAAAGGGAGAGAAAACCATCTGTGAAAACTGGAGGCACATCTGGGTTTGGCTTCTACCCCAGGATCCCACAGCCTCAAATAATCACTTTCTGAATATCTGCAGGCTGGGAGAAGAAATCCTTTCTCTGCGCCTTTGCTTAGAAAGCCATGCTCAGCTCCGCACCTGGTAGGTGCAGGTTCCTTGGGGCTTCCAGGGAGCCCTCTGAGCAATCCAGGGAGGCAAGACCAGCAGAATTTGATCCTTACGGCTTGAGAAAAATGCTCATTTCTATCTAAAAGTGGAGGAAGGACGAACAGACCCCTGAATGGGGGTTCTCCAGTGGGCAAGGGCTTGCTGGAAACACTGTTTGTCACTGGATGTGCAAAAACACACTTGCAGAAGACCCATATCACTCCCATGGGTCTCCTCTTCATGAAACCCCTTGGGGCTTGTGCTGGCCAGCCCAGGCAGCCAGATACCTGCCATGTCCTCAGGCCTGCCTTGACAAGGGCAGGGACAACAGAACTATTCCTCGAATTCCTGCCTCAGCAGGGAATGGAAAGCAACAGGGATTCTCCTTCACCTCAGCCTCCCTCTCCCTGGTCTATGCTCCTGGAAACCCCGGGGGAGCTGAGCGGAAAAGAACCCTTTTCCTCCCTGGGAAATGGCAGCCCCGGGTGTTACTGAGGGCCCTGCTTGCTGGCTGCCACAGGGCCTTGGGGCACAGCCTCCAGCATTGATCTTTAACCGTGTCTCCCGTGACTCAAGGGAGATGCTGTCACCCTGGGACACGGGTCTCCCCTCCAAGCCAGCTGCTCAGGGAAGTGTGTGTGGGTATGGCCAGCCAGCCAGAGCCCAATTAAACCCTCCCCTGGCCAGCCCCTGACACTCCCTCTTGCATTTTCCAGTCTGTGGTTACAGAGCTCAAAGAGTTCCATTAAGTCATCAAGTTTTACAGGTTCCTTTAAAAAAAAAGCGGGGAGGGGGGAGAGAGTGCGCGAGAGAAAAGTTTGGTCATGGTAGGGAATGAGTGATCAAAGCTGAGCCAAAGCTTCCTGTTACACCGGGACTATATATATATATCGTGCCTTTAATGTTGGGGGATGTAAGCAGGCTGCTAGGAGACTGGAGCAGGAGCTGACTGCCTGATTTCCCAGCTCGCTGAGGTTTCTTCCACCGACCACAATGAACAAGTTCCTGTGCTGCACGCTTGTGGTAAGTCCCTTCAGAGAGGTAGATCGGCTTTAAGATGCACTACAGCTTCAGAGATCAGGCTGTAAAGACGTACAGCATTTCTGCTTTTCTTCTGGGTTTTTTTTTTTTGTTGTTGTTGTTGGTTTTTTGTTTTGGTTTGTTTTTTTTTTTCCTTCTCTCCATTTTCTTGGTAAACCCTTTGCATTTCATCATGCTGAGCTTTCCTGGTGAGGTTCGGAGTGCGATGGACATGTCCAGCTCCAGAGAGGCAGCAGGGATTTTCATTCTATTCTTAAGGTAGTGGCATGATTTGCTTTCCTTTTGCCTTTCTGTCTTACTCTCTCCTTTTGTAAAGCTTCATCATACTGGGCTGACACAAAACACTGTATCTAGGGATGAATTTAGGAACTGTAGGCTGGGATGTTTGGTTTCAATTTACAGGAGCTCCATCCCTGCCTGTCTCTCTAATCTCAGCTGCAGTGGAACTGGTCAGTTTCTCAGATAATGATCTGGCTTTCTTACCCGGGTGAACTACTGTGAACTTCAGAAGAGAAAGCACAAGCGTGTAGTTTGTGTTTTGACTTACAGAATTCAACTATATGTGCAGAAAAGTGATAAATTAGTAGCTGTGTCAGTAGCTATTACAGAAAAAGTTTTGTTATTAAATCTCATATAAGCCCCTGCTTTAACAAGTTCCTGCTTTAATAAGTTTTTGTTTACTTGGCAATTTAGGAAGATACTTCCAGATGCAAATTTAGAGATGTTAGTAGTGCAGTAAATCTTTCAAAATGTCATTTAATCCATTTAGCTGTATGGAATTTTGTATGGTGTCAGATTAATTACATCCTCCTTACAGATAGTGTGTAACATCTATTTGGAGGCTATTCATCTTTTGGATAAGGAAACATTCAAGGAAAACCTTAAAAAATAATACTCAGAGCAGGCTGTTGTGCATGCCTGCATAGTAATTGGTCCTGAGTTGTTTTGGTGAGTGCAGTGGCATTAATATTGTGGCAGAGCATTAGAACTGAGATCCATTTATTTTGAACACTCTTAATAAATGCAGCAGGATTTCCAGGATCTGATGAGTAACACATGTTTTTTACTTTCTGTAAAACTTTCTGAAAGAGCTTTTTGAGAAACAAACCCAAAGTAATTAATGGTGCAAGGGAAGCAAAAATTGTCAGACTCGTGGTCAGAAAATTGAAGCATAGGACAACTTTTCCACTGCATGTGTGATGTTGAGTCTTCTTTTTCTATATGAAAGCATGGGAACTTAATCTGGGAATTTCAGCAATAGCCTGTTATCATCTTGGCTTCTTATCTGTGGCTGCCATAAAATAATCACATCAGTATTTTGATTTTGATTAAATGTAATGTGCCTTGTTCATATTCTCCCATAAAGTAATAGTATTTGGTGAAGCATAAGACTCTGGCAGATGAGTCTTGGCACTGAGATACATCAGTGGCAGGAGTACGTAACAGAGTGCTTCATATTGTGCTCTTTTTAAAATTATCGGTATTTAAAAGTGATTTATTTAATTCTAGTGTGATGTTTAGGTACTATCAGTGAAGCTGAAGTGCTGTCAGATGTGCTGAAGCTCAGAAAAGTAGTTTTAGTACCTGTTTAATAAAAACACTGCTAGGAGGCCCAATGGCAGTTCAAAGTTGTTTATGTTTGGCTCACATACTTTAAACCTAGTTTGGAGACACCATTGCTAAAAAAGGCTCTTTTGGACATGATGTGCTTTCAGCCTTGGCCTCTTTGCTAAGGTTGTCAGAAGAGGGACCTGCTGTGGTAGTGCATGCGTGTGTGTGTTGTTCACTGGAACACTAAAACTGCTTACAAACAAACAAGTGTTATGAAATCTGACTGAATTGAAAAGAAAGTCCCCAAAGCCAGATCTCGTTACTTGTCACGTAACTGTCTTGACCCTTAAAACTTGACCCTTCTCTATTTTGGATCTCTGGGCACATGTGACATGCTTTTTCTGGCCTGCCTGTTGGGTTTGCTGTGTGTAGGCAGCAGTGGCTTTGCAGCCCACGAGAGTAGAAGTTATCTTTCTGTCTGTCTGCATGTTTGTTGGTTAAAAATAAAATGCCAAGGTTACCAGAAGAATTTTTATAAGACATTGTCAAAATTTAAATAACACTCACTGTTCAAAGAAACTTTAATTTTGTTCCTTCTCTATTTAGCTTCTATACTAGTAGATTTACTACTCTGACAGTCTTCCTGAGGAAAAACACCTGTTTGCATATAATACTGGACATACTGCTTCTTTAGCTAAATGGTCAGTTGTTAGTAATTCTACTCAGTGCAAAGGCAGACTGTCATCATGGTGGTAATATTCCGGTCTCAGATGAGCCGTAAATCTTGCTGTCACTGGTGAATTGTTCCAAAATATGAGTTGTGGATAAGACACATATTTTGGTGAGTAGCTGGTTAGTCTTTTATACTTTCTCCCTCCAGAAGCTTCAAGGAAAAGGTAACTCATATAAGTGAAGACTTTCAATTTAGCACTTCTTTGATAAGACATAAAACTGCTCTTCAGTTGGATGTCATTTTGCTACCACTGAAAATGAAACAATAGTTTAGACCGCTAAATTGCTTAGTGAATGCAACTAATGGCACCTCACAAAGTCTTTATGAGGTTTGAATTGTTGACACTTTACTGACAGAGAAATGAAGACAGGCATTGATAGCATCAGTTTCAAACACAGATGGCTCAGAAGAGTCCCTACTTACATTCCTCACATAAAAGAGCAACCTCCACTTTATAAAGCATCTTTCATACAAAAGCATGTCTCATTATGTCTAAAAATGAATGGATTGCACTGAAGCAGTTGGCAGAATGGTGGAGCAGCTTTATAAACTAAATTCAAATGCATAAAATCTGCTCCATTTTATCTTTCATTGTGTACCTCTGCTGTCTGCAGCAGCTCACGGGATAAGCAGTGCTGCATAGCGGTTGGTGCAAAGAGGTAAAATTTGGTGAAAGCATGGAGCCCCTTGGCAGGGTGAGGAGGATGAGAGTATCTTCCAGATGGATGGGAGTCATTTCTCCCTAGATGACAAATATTTCACAGTGGTTATGTACAATAATTTGCCATGGATCTGCTCCAGCATTACAGTGTCATGTTGCTGGATCTAAAGATACTGTATTGATTTACCAAGCTATTGATTATGAGAACCTCATTAATATAATTGAATGCTATAACTTGCCACTGGAATTTCTCTGGGGTCTGAGCATGATTTCAGTGAGGTGTTCTGCCTGAGGGTTAAAGGTAAGTGAAGACCTCCTACCTTAGCTTTGTCCAAGTACTTTATGCAGAAAACAAAGTATGAGAGTTGAGAGGTTTTACTTTGAACCCAGTGCAAACACCAGGATCAATCTGACAGATGCCTTGAATGATTATTTATCGCGCAGGAAAATATGCTTCGAAATAGTTGTGGAATGCAAAATAGAAACAGATTTATCTTTCTCAGCAAATTAAACATTCTCTTTTGGTCTACAACCCAAAACCACAAAGCCAAGCTATATAATATTTTCATATGCTGAAAAGCCACTTTCTTTTCTCTCACAAAGCAGCAATTTAAAGGGATGATGCTTGAAGGATTTTTACTTTATGTGCTTTGTCTTCCAGTTACTTTTAATTCAACTAGAAAAAGCAAGTGTCTCTTTGCCTTACATTTACAGATGAAAGAAAAGGGGTTGTACTTTTTGCATGCCCAGGCTCTGAAATGAAATTTTACAATCACATTATTTCTCTTTCAAAAGCATCTTCTAAGGGCTCAAATAAATGGACTGCACAAGGCCTTTTATGTTAGCATTGTGTATGCTGAAATACATAAAGATGGTACAGAAAAATATAGCTTCAGGTCTAATAAGTAAGAATCATAATCAAAGAATTGCATCCTAACCTTGGGTAGCTAATTTTGAGTAAGTTCCTAGTATTTACTTGCATGACATTGACACACACTAGAATTGCATTTCGGTATTTATAATTCATCCCAGTTCCTCACACAGAGGCAGCCATCCTGACAGGTGCCCAGGATTTGGCCCAAGGAGATTGATGAAGACTGAGTTTTCAGTCCTTTCAGAACTGATCCCATGACACTAGATATGAGCTTCACCCAGTAGATTGATAGATGTAGTTCATGATACTAGATTAGGTTTTGGTTTGTTGTAATTATTTTGTTACTGATAGAATTTCATATTCATAGAACAAAACCCCCAACCTTTGGCACTATTTTTAAATTGAGCCTTGTATTTTGTTACCCCTAGGAAGGCCATTTACAATTGAGTGCACTCTGAGTCAGGCTAACAGATGGTTGAGATGAACAAGATACTGAGTATCATTGGCTTCCATCAGTGTTGGGATATAAAGGGTTTGCTTAGGGCTTAAAACTGAAACTGCCCAGGTCTTCTCAGTCTGTTCCCCATCTCTTCCAGGAAACCAAATGACGTATTTGCTTTCAGACAGCAGTGTTTAAACTACTTGAGTTTCTTTCACCTACTTCACAGTAAAATGCTGTTCCCAGACTTCCTCTAATGAGAGAAATCCCTTTTAATTTTGCAGCATTATTCTTTAATGGAGAAAGTTCTTCTCTCTCTGTATGTCTATCTGTACTGACTCCATGAGTACTGTTTTTACTTGCCAAGCTATTGAACAAGTCAAGATCCCCCTCAAGATGAAGTAGCTTCTAAACTTTCTCTCTACCTCTTCTGGGCTGAATCAACCTATCCTAAGCAAGGATGACAGAATTTTAAGCAATATTCTGAATGATGAATCCATGACTTTTGTCAAGTGTAGCACTAACAAGCTCCAGCTTTGGTTTCTTAAGGGTTAAAAGCTAGGCACGCTCATCACCCCTCTTCTGATTCCAGTCAATCGAAGCCAGACTTCTAGTTTCTTCCTCATTTTAAACTGGAACATACCTTCTTCTCTAGCAAGAGCAAAACAGGCCAGTGGCAGCATGATTATGGGAGAAATCCTGCTTTCTCTGAAGCTTTTGAGAAAACCAATGTTCAGAACTAGTAAGTTCTGATCATGGCATTTTCACATCCTCAAACAGCACATGGCTCAGCTGTTTAGTACATAGCCCACATTTAAGTAAGAGCATTCAGGTCAGTTGTAGGTTTTATGTGGCTGAGAATCTGCTACCAAGTTTAGGAAAAGTCAGGAATGATATAAAATGTATTTACCATTTTAATTTGATTTGGGAACATGTTTTTGAAGGACCTCTCCTGATCATCTCTATTTACTGCATTTTAGTCTGCACATCAGAGAAGACTTGGAGTGCACAAAGTGGGTTTACAAAAGTAAACTGGATTGATGAAAGTAAATCCAGAAACAGACTCAAGAGACATAGCAGGTGCACTGTAAAACTAATGCATGCTCAGCCCATGAGAGCAGACTGAAGTTAGTCCCAAAAACAGCCTCGGAATCATGCATAATGTGGATGTCAGGTGCTCGGCACCATCTGTTTGCTCTACTAATCTGCTATAACAGGTGATCCAACCTGCTAATATAAACACAAATTCAGTGTGTCTTAGGCCACACAGGAGAAAGGACAATTTAGTGATCTTTCCCTCTAGCTTATTCTGTGAGCTGAGCGAAAGGAAGAGTCTTTCATTCTGTTTTTGTCAAGCTGCTGCAGTAAACACAGTAAAAATTATACTTAATTACCTTCCACTATTCTTCCTGCATTTTTGCAAGACTTCTAAAGAATATATTGCTTTTACTTTGGCTCTTGATGTAAATTCAAGGATAACTTCTGATTTTCAGGTTGCATGTTAATATTTAGAACACATGTATGCTAAGTGTTTTCAGTCTGCATAAAAGACAATCTTGCAGATCTATTCTCTTAAGTATTATTAAGTGGCCTACAGTAGTCTTATCAAGTGTAGTGTAGGGGATTGGAGTCTAAAAATGTACTTAACAACATAGTAATAGCTGAACAGGGTCTAAGTAGAAAATAATCTAGAAAACATGCCCTAAAAAGCCCCATATGCTTTTTTGTGGCAGTGGCTTATAACTGATGCATAGAGGAGATGGAAGAAAAAGGCAGAAAAATAGTGATACTTTTCCAAAATGCTCCTCCCGACTCAAACGATTTGTGGTTTGGGATTTCTTGATCAAAAGGTGATATTTATGGTTAATAGCCCTTTATTATTTTCCTCCATTACTGTGTCAAGAGACATTTTGAACTCAACCATTTGCAATGTCCTGTGGCTATGAGTTGCACAGCTCACTGTACTAATAGGATCATAGTAGTCAAACAGTAATAGCAATTGTAATCTAGCTCTGTGTTGAAAACAATGTCTAAAATGTTCTGATAAAATACTGATACATTGATTGCATTTATAGCTTTAGTTTTACTGAAGAATCTTTTATTGTAAATATTTACTAAATAGAAGAGTTGGATCCTGACTATAAGGCTCAGGCACTCATGAATGGATTACTGCAGCTACACAAAATGTGTTTCTGGGAAAGAAAAGAAGGCAGGTGTGATGTGCTTTTTTTAAAAAAAAACAAACAAAAACCAAAGAAAAAATCACATGCAAAGACTGATTGTCCTTTTAGTGATGCTGATTTATTGATGGTTATTGGTTATGTTCACTTAGATTAATAGTATTCTGGTTGCCATTAATAGTTCATAGTTCTTGGTTCATGTATTGTTCAAGTATTTTTTTCTTAACCTTTAAAATAAATTCCACCATACAAATTGTGTTGAAATGTTTTCAGTTTTTATTGGCTTGCTTCACATAGCTGTAGGTTCTTCAGGAAGCATGTGCCTCCATTTCTCCCTACAAAACCCCATGCTCTGATACTCTTATTAAGGAATTTGAATTAAATGCTGAATCATCCCTTGCAGCAAAACTTCTCAATTGCCTCATATCTGATTTCCAATGTAAATGGTTGAGTAAGAAATATAGAGAAAAACTTACTGTTCTTGCTCCTGCATGTTGCAGAGCGGAGTTGAGCAGTCAGGAAATGGTGCACCAGGAGGAGTTGCTGTCTGCGTGTCTGGATGCTGTCCCTAATCATTTTCACAATGTCAGATTTTAATCTGCATTGGGTATGGTCTTGGGTTTCCACAGACATCTGCATGAAATGTGGGTTGATGCTTGTCTTTGTAGCATCTGTGTCACATGTTGCAGTCTGTTATTTTCTGTGAAGGGAACGCATGTGTCCATGCAAGTCTTGGACTTGGAGATGCTGTATTATCTGCTACTTAATAAAAAATGTAGAAGAAAACCTGACTGTTCACATCAACAGTTAATGGGATTACTGAGACTTCCTTATTACTAGAGTAATAGCTGTAGACTTACCAAGGATGGGTGCATTTTTCATCAATGGAAAGCTATTCACTATCAAAAAATGTGCTGCACCTTCTTGTTAAATAGATCACATGAAACAGATCCAGTCACTTAAGAAAAGTGGAGCAGTACCTCAGACTTCAATGACTGATAAGGAACTTCTGTCAAAGGAAGAGATTGTGCATTGAGACCACAAGAGAAAGTGGGATCTCCATCTGCAGAAATCACAGGGGGGACAAGTTACAGGGTTTAGTCAAGGGTGATTAGAAGAGGCTGAGGATAATATCCATATTATCTGCATTTTATTCTTCAGCCTAAGTATAGCTGTATAGAAAATGAATTCACTGGCAACAGAAGAATGCATTTAAGAATATTTTCTTAAGCAGTAAGAGTTCCTAATTTAGGCACCTAATGTTTCTTGGTGCAAGTGCTGTGACTTGTGTTAAGGCAATTAAATTGTCCTTTCCAGCCTTAATAATACTATCACTTAATAAGAGCCAAGCTGTGGCAGATGTTAGGCCCTTAGATGAAGCCCCTTTAGGAAATACACAGTCTGAATGAATAAAAAGAGTTAATTCCACTTACACTTTGGAGATATCTGCATTGGAAAAGAGGAAAATACATTCTTGAAATTGAACTGGCAACTCTGTATTAGTTGACTGGGATTAAAATAGCAACAAAGACAAGTCAGTTGGATTTAGATTTTGAATGGATACACACAAAAAAAATCTTGAAATGCTGGTAAATTGGTGTTTACTCCATCTTTATAAAACACACAAGCTTTAAAAGAGAAGTGGCATGTTGAGGAGAATGAGCTGCTGGAAGATCCCGTGGGGCTTGGGGCAGTAGGGAGGGGGTAATCCCAAGTGTTATTTTTCTTGATAGGCTAGTGGGATCACAGAACCAAATTTTCGGTTACAAGACCAAAATGATGTGATATGAAGGTTGTCTCTACAGAAGGACAGGGTCATCTCAGGTTGCTAGATCCCAAATTGCACGAGCAAAGCAGGGTGTTGCAGGAAACAGAAAGAGTGTAGCTGTCATGACGTGTGCTGGCACTAAATCATGTCCTCACAATAGCCGTAAGCCAGAGTTTTAGACAGGAAACGAAAGCATTAGCCTGGCCTCTTCCAGCTCATGCCATTAAGTTCTTAATGTACCCCTCATAAACTGCAACATTCTTTAACTCTGTCTGAAGCTGTATCTTCATACTTGATGTAGCTTCCACATTTTATCCCCAGAGCTGCTGCATTTCAGCGGAAGACTAAAGGGAAGGCATTAAAAAGTAACCTACATTGTTTCAGCCATTTGTAGCTGGTAAAAAGAAATATTCCAAGGAATCATCTTTAAAGGTATCTGTGGTAATGGTACAGTACACTGGTCAGATATGCATGCTGAGATGCCATTTCTTTTGCCTCTGAAACACTTCATACTTAAGAACACATAATCCTCACCTTGCTGTGCACCGAGCATACTGCCAGTGAAGCTAATAGGCCAGATTCCTTGGTGCCAGGCAGTAAAAGGCTATGGCCCAGTGGTACTAAAACAATGCAGAATGGGAGAATAGCATCTACATCTCTGGAATAAGAAGGAAGTACTTATGTTGGGAAGGTTTGCTGGATAAGGTCCTAAAATGTTGCCATTCTAAGATAGACACGAGAGAGTCCAAAATCTGGCTAATGTTTCAGAAATTTCTAATGTAAACATTTTTTTGAAGACAGTGACATGATTAGACGTATAAACTCGTTAAAGTGTACATGTCTTTGTGACCATGGTGCTCCCCAGAACTAAAGGAAGCAATGTTTTATTTTCCTCTAGCTCTTGGACATTTCTGTTCAGTGGACCATCCAGGGTGACTCTCCCGTGAAGTATCTCCATTATGACCCTGGGACATCTCGTCAGCTAATGTGTGACCAGTGCCCTCCTGGGAGCTATGTAAAGCAGCACTGTACAGCCACCAGCCCGACGCAGTGTGCCCCATGTCCGGAGCAGTACTACTCTGAAGAGTGGAACAGCAATGATGAATGTCAGTACTGCAGCACTGTTTGCAAGGAGCTGCAGTTTGTGAAGCAGGAATGTACCAGCACACAGAACCGCGTCTGCGAGTGCATTGAGGGCAGGTACCTGGAGCTCGAGTTTTGTTTAAAGCACACAGAGTGTCCTCCTGGATTTGGCGTTGCACAGCCAGGTATGTACCACTTGTCAATATGCATGGACTGAATTAGAGCTCTACCACATGCTGATGACTCATGGCAGTTACAAGATTAGCAAAGAGGCTCATCCAGATGAAATTACAGGACAGTAAATTGTAAAGCAAATTGAACCTGTTCCTAGTCTGCATCATTTGGACTGTAGCCAAAGGAACATTTCTCAGTGGAATACCCTGCTCCTACTGTAATATATATCTTAATGGCAGTAGCAAATGTAGCAAATTGCACTCTAATGAGAAACATGATGGATTGCCTCTTTTAAAGGAACATTATCTAGAATGCAGTATTTGTGTGTGATAAATAATAATGTTTTTCATTTTGAAATCTGTTTCAAGCAACTGTATATCTTGACAAATGACAGGAGCACTACATGTTTGACACCAAGTATATAATTATAACAATATTAATATAGCTTTAGCATCACAGCAATATGTGGTAATAATTAATTATCAGCATCCTAAGTAGAACTCTTAGGGAAACTTACTATTATCAACCAACCAACCATTCCTTTGTCAAGCCGGCTGGCATCGTGCTGTATGTCTAGTGGGGATGCAGAGTGAAGCAGCACTTTGCAGTGGAGTGTATTTTTCATTTAAGACAACATAAATTGTTAAACCAATAGTAAGTTCTTCTCTCAAAACAAAATGCATCATTTATCATTTGGCAAAATGCTCCAGTATTTAATGCAGCCTGAAAGAATTGTAAAATATCATTCTACTGGAGATTGATAACTGCCTGGAGAAGAGCACTGAGGAAGGGAATACAGAAATAGTGTCTCAGACATGAAGCCATAGGCAACCAATCTCCAGACCACAGAATTACTTCCCTAGGAATTATGTATATACAGACAGAAACATTAGGGCTAGCCTGAACATTTTAGAGCTACTCTGATTGACAAATTGGGAGTCCTTTCTTGGATTATGAACATCTCATTGGAGAACAACTTTGACGTAAGGAGTAATGGCACTGCTATTGCTGCTCACTAGTCCCTGAGTAATTGTTTAACTAAGCGTTACCCAGATGCCCTTGCTACTGTTAAGAATTTCCACTGACTGCTTCTGTGTTTCCATATTATAAACCTTCATTAACCTAAATTGTTTTACCCAGGGGATTGGTTTAATGACTTTGCACTGGACCTCAGCAGCAAGTCAAAAGGAGCCAGAAACAAAGTTCTCAGAAAGATTATTTGGGACATGAACAAAGTAGTATAAACTGTGTGAGCAACTAGCCTGCTGCACCCCTGTGAGCACAGTCAAACTGTGACAAACAAATTTGAATCCTTCAGTTCAAAATGAAACAAACTTTGGAAGAAGATAAATGGTTGAATCATGTAATTTGTTGGAAATTTGGTTTCCAGAAGACCATCAGACTGAACCAGCTAAACCCAAGCAGACCTCAAAAAACGAATGAAAACATTGTAAAAATAATTGCATCCCCCTGTGTCAATAGTCAGTTCTTGAGGTGAGGCATTGACTAAGAATTTAATAAGCATGGACCACATCATGTTCCCGCTTTCTGCCATATGATAGCCTTGAACTTTGTAACGTTGTAAATTCAGGTGAAATAAAATGCAAGTGTAGTAAAATATACTTCAAATGCCACACAGGGAGATGGTGTGGTCCAGTGTCTCATTCAAAGCTTAAAGCATTAGAAATCTTTTTCCCCCTCTGCCAGTCGCTCATGATTACATTGAGCAGATCACTTTACTTAGTTAGTCCCCTTCCGTGACTGCAGTTTAAGGTTTTGAATCTGTGCCACCACTGACCCTGTGTGTGGCAGAGATTTTAGCAGCAATGCACTGGTGAAGCAGCGCTGCTAGGAGGTAACACTATCTGCCCGGTGGCTGCTGCTGTTTCCCCAGGCAGAATGGGGGATTCCAGGCAAGTTGGAGGGAGCTGCGGAAGGGCAGCAGGGCTCCAGCCAGTTTGTGCTCTGAACAAGAGCAGCCAGATAAGCAGTGAAGAAGAAGCTGGCAAAGCTGTAAAGTGACTTTATACTCGACCCTGAGATAGTGATGGATTTATTTCCCCCTCGTGCCCCAAGGCTTATACAGGAAGGTCTGAGCAGAATGAGGCACTATTTACAGGGACTCTCCTTTCTTCCCTTTCCTTGCTGCCAGAACACAATAGCAGTGTGTCTGTAGCAGGGAAAGTTGCTAAAAATTCAGATGTCTCAGAAAAACTCATTGCTGTCTGCTCAGGTGGAGATGTTGTTGGAGTTTCATACAGCCCAGAGCCACAGGCAGTGTATGTTATGCAAGAAAACACAAGGGTAGATGCTGTTGCTGCAGGTTGGACACGGGCTGCAGAAATCAGATGACTGGCTGCAGATACCAGCAACAGATAGGATCTCTGATTTTTCAGATGCACAACTACAAACTTCTTTATTTTCACTTTCTTTCTGATGAAAGAAGCACTAGGTCAGGTGTAAGCAATTATTATTCTTTATTTCACAGCTTGTTGAAAACTTGAGATTCATATTCTTTTTCTCTTAGGAAATGACCCAAATAAATAAAATTTACTTAAAATTTAGCATTAAAATAAGAATCTATGTAAAATAAGCATTGATGTAAATGCTTCCAAAATACACTAGATGGAGTCATTTTCTTATTCAAATATAATTTCCAATTATAAATAAAAAAAATTAAGCATGTGCTTAAGTTCATTTTCAAGAATGCAATATTAGATACTAGACTTTAGGGACTTGCTTAAATGTTGGCTGAATAAAGATGAATTAAGAGCGAATATACAGCAATTACTGGTGCTGTTATTTTTCTGCCACTGGTGGTTACACTCTTTGCATTGATTCAGATTTCATACATTAATTTTCTTCCTCTTTGTCTGTCAATGTGATAGAACCATACGTTGTCATTCTTTCCTTATATCCTGTATTTGATTCTGAAGTAAAATTATGCCTTATGAAAGTAAAGCACCGAGCAAAATATATTACTGGATAATCTGCTTTATTTGATCTTAGTAATATTTTATTCAGGCCCAGTAAAAAGATCAAAAATGTTACTGAATTTCTATTTTCCTGTACAATTTAGTATTTGAGTAGGGAAAATACTTTTCTGAGGTTCTTTAGTTGATATTCAGTTGGATTGTATTTTTAGCTAGAACTGAGGTAACCCATTTAACTAAGGATCTAGGCAGATATTACAGAGTACAATTTATAGCAGTTTCTTCTGCCATTTAATTATTTTATTGAATACTTGTACAGTTGAAGGATGAAGGTCAGACATCATGTAATGTCTGAATAGACTCAAGTAATTACTGTTTTAAAGATACTACTTTACTAAATTACTCAATCAATAATTACTGATTTTAAAGTTGGCAACAAGTATATGTTAGGTTACAGTCTACTCTGTTACTCTAACAGGAATATCATTCTCTTAAAGAATCTTTCTTGTTTTTAAAAATTAAAGTGTTGCTTATTTTCCTTTTTTTTAAAATGTGATTTGTTTGTAGATCAGAAATGTGAAAAGCAGAAACATGACAATTTGGAGAGGAATATTTTATTATTGTATTCTTGGGTGGCTTTTTTTAAATGTTGAGTTTACCTGTAATTGGATGCATTGTTTTCCTGTTTCCACAGGTACCCCTGAGAGTGACACTGTATGTAAGAGATGTCCAGAAGGATTTTTCTCAAATGAGACATCATCAAAAGCAGCCTGTCTAAAGCACACAAACTGTAGTGCACTGGGTTTCAAAACAGCTTTGAAGGGAAATGCAGTTCGTGACAACATCTGTCAGGAAAATACAGATACAGACTTTCCTCAAAAATGTGGAATAGGTGTGTATCATATTGAGGAATAGTGCTTGAAAGCATACCTTTAATTACAGTTTAAATGAATGTATCAGCATTTATGGTAAAATTGCCTGCTATGGTGTTGGCAATAGTAGAGTTTTAATTATTGTAGATCAGATCAAATGGAACTCAAGTACAGAGAGCAACAGCACTATGAAAGCTACTTCTTTAGTTTGTTTATCAAATATTTTTTCTTATCACCCTTGCTGCTTGCTTTTCTTTTCGGAGACAAGCAGAGTTACAGATCAGAACAACTGACATTTATTTTCTCTTTCTCATTTCAGATATAACCCTGTGTGAGGAGGCTATGTTCAGGTTTGCTGTTCCTACTTATATCACACCTAACTGGCTGAATATACTAGCAGACAGTTTGCCTGGGACAAAGGTTAGCACAGAAAATATTGAAAGAATTAAACAACGGCACAGTACTCAAGAGCAGACCTTCCAGCTTTTGAAATTATGGAAGCAGCAAAACAAAGAACAGGATATGGTCAAGAAGATTATTCAAGGTACCTTGTTTTGATAGTATGCAGATTAAAAGCAACCTTCTAAATGTCACTTTAAGAATTACTTGGGATCAAATATCTCTTTGTAATATGTTATGCTCTGAGGAGGACCTGCAGGCCTTGACTGAGATTTATTGATGCGGTGAGCGCAGTGAAGTCAATGAGAAGCAGGAAGATAATTCAGCTTCTTCTGAGCAGTCGAGGACTGAATTCTTCCCAGACTTGTAATCCCCTTGGGGGCAGATGTGATGTCACAGCCAAGATCCCCTTTTAAGGCTGCACAATGTATGAAGAATTTTGATCAAGTGGGGAAAATGTTTTCCACTCTTCTGTCTGAGTGGTGACCATTGAGGTTAGAATGAGCCGAATGCCTGCAACTGACAGTGCAATGTGTTTTTTGTAAAGTGGAGATTGACGGCTCAGACTAGGACATCTGTTNGCTTTGATGAGGCCTCACCTCGAGTACTGCATCTAGTTTTGGCCCCTCACTACAAGAGGGACATTGAGGTGCTGGAGAGGGTACAGAGGCGGGCTACCTAGCTGGTAAAGGGCTTAGAACATAAGCCTTATGAGGAAAGACTGAGGGATCTGGGCCTGTTTAGCCTGGAAAAGAGAAGGTTGAGGGGAGACCTCATCGCTTTCTATAACTACCTGAACGGAGGTTGTAGAGAGACAGGGACTGGTCTGTTCTCCCTAGTGGAGAGTGATAGGACAAGGGGAAATGGATGGAAATTGTGCAAGGAGAGGTTCAGGCTAGACGTTAGGAGGAATTTCTTTCCTGAAAGTGTTGTGAGCCATTGGAACAGGCTGCCCAGGGAGGTGCTTGAGTCACCATCCCTGGAGGTGTTTAAGAGACAGGTAGATGTTGCATTGAGGGGCATCATTTAGCAAGTTGATAGGGCTAGGACGAAGGCTGGACTTGATCTTCAAGGTCTCTTCCAGCTGTAATTGTTCTATGATTCTATGATTCCAAGAATGGGGATACATGGGAGTGAGGAATACAAAGAGAGGCTTTCCCTTCTTTTTCCTTTCCAGCAGGTATTTGTGACACGCATTCACTGCTTTGTGCTGAGTCTGACAAGGCAGGTGTCAAAGGTGAAATAGTGCTGTAATGTTAACACCAAGGTTTTTGTGAGAGTCAGGCCCACTCTTTTCATGTAAGCCACCATCAACAACCATCATATTCTAATGTCCTTTTGTCCACTCAGAATAGATTTGAAAAATGCTGCAGAACGTTTTTCCCCCCCCACTCCCTTCGAGTATGTATGTTTATGTCAGATTGTGAAGTGTCTAGAATACTTCAGAAAACTATATGACTATTCTCGCAAAGCTTGCCTAGACATTTCAAAGGAAGAAAAACAGAATTTTCATTCACTGGAACAAAATGTTTGGAGTCCTGTCATATATACAAATTTTTTACAAGATAGATGAAATGAGCATATAGGATACTTACACATACTTGCTGTGATGTTTGTTTGTAAATTGGGGCCGTTTGTATTTGCAAAGTTAATTAAAATCTTAAGTGCTTTTCATAATTACAGCCTAAAAAAGAAATAATTGCTGAGACAGTTATTTGAAATAAAATGAAAAAAACCCAACAATTGGGAAGGAATTTTTGCAGGTCATGGTGAAGTTGTAATGCATTCTACTTACCTCTCTTTTCTTTTCACTTTCTATAGATATTGATCTTTGTGAAAACAGGGTCTTAAAGCATATTGGCTACTTGAACCTTACCTTTGAACATCTCAACACACTGATGGCAAGCTTACCAGGCAAGAAAGTAGAAAAAGAAGATATTGAACACACAATGAAACTATGTCAACCTACAGAGCAAGTTCTGAAGCTTCTCAATCTGTGGAGAATAAAGAATGGTGACCAAGACACCATTAAAGGTTTAATGTATGGACTGAAGCACTTGAAAACACACCACTTCCCGAAACGAACCATCCAAGGTCTGAAGAAGGTGATTAAGTTTCTTCACAGATTTAAAATGTATAGATTACATCAGAAACTTGTGTTGGAAATAGTAGGGAACAATTTGAAATCAGTGAAAGTAAGATGTGTCTAGTTCAGTACAATTTACATTCTCCACTGACTATTTTTCCCTAATTACTGCCAGCAGTAATTAAACTGGAATGTTGTTTCCCTACATTATGTCTTACTATTTATAGAAATGCCTGACTGGAATAGTTCTAAGTCTTTTGCAGTGGTTTTGGAGGTTTGTTTGTTTGGGGTTTTTGTTTTGTTTTGTTTTTTAAAAAAATCACTTCTGTAAAAGCTATTAACCTAATGATAACACTAAGAGCCTGATTCTGCATTTTTGCACATTCAGAGTTGAAAAGCCCCACTATAGTCACTAGATGAGAAAAGAATGCTGGACTAGGCTCTGCTACAGTATTTGCTATTTATATTCTTTGAGGAATAAACATTTTTGTTGTACATATTTATTAAGTTAAATGGAAATGGTATGAGATCGAATTTTGGGAAGAGAAATGAAAAGCACGCTGTATATTTTCTAGTTAAACAAAAATGATCCCATATATTTTTCTCGCAAATTTTTGTAGCATGCTCTAAGAGTTATTAATTTCTTTACATTTTGTATTTAAAGAAGTATTGTTGCTTAGTTTTATTTGTATAAGTTGTGGTATCTTTTGGTAGGGATGTTTTAATTTATCCAATGATTTTAACTCAAATATGGTGAAAATACAGTGTAAGTGACCTGAATATTTAAATATTCTGTGAGTAAGTGAATGTACCATATTTAAAAAGCTGGATTTTTATATAGAATTTCATAATCTTATTTTATAAAACAATTAAATTTTTCAGTTTACTTTGTGTCTGGTGTTTTACTCTTGGCTCTGAAGAAGGAACTAGTAACAAAGACAGACCACATGGATTTTGTGCTTTATCTTGGACTTAGGTCTCTGCTACTCCCTGTTTGATCTAGTAGTTAATATGTGAGCCAAGTAACTATTGACCAGCACTGGATTTTCATGGTTACTGTATAGGTCTAAAAGAAGGTAAAAAGCATTTAAGGTTCTAGTTCAGAGGGCCCAAGCAGTTGCAAGACAATTGATTACAACTCCACAGATGCATTTGGCCCAGCATGGCTCTGAGCCCAGTGTCATTCTTGGAGAGCTCACAACCTTTGCCCTAACCACAGCTTGTAATTTCATGGAGGAAAGATGATGCGGGGCCCTGACAGGCTTGGAAAGCCTCACATACTGCCACGATGTTTAAAGGAAGGGAGCACGGAGAGGTCATATTGAAAAAGAAAAAACAAACCCAAAATGCTACCATTGCCCTGAGCTACAGAATGAGGCACCTGCAAAGAGATGTAGCCCCCAATAGGGGGAAGAGGGAGCTCACATAATTTCAAGGACCAGTGATCAGTCACAGTGCAAGCCAAAGGTTTCAGTGGCTGCAGAGTGACTGTAATCCTGTGTGTTTCTAAACTGCACAAACAGAGTTTGAGTATTCAGCATATTCTTTTCCCTTGTGTAATGCAAGGAAAAGCTGTCAGCATTTATTCCTCTATTACCGATGAGAGGATTTTAAGCAAAGAAAAAGAGATTCCTAGTAGATAAGTGCTCATCAGAAGTGTTTTCCTAACAAAGAGTACAAATGGGACATACTGCTTCAAAATACTGGGTTTAATTTTTTTCACTTAATTTTCACATTACATTTTGTATCAAAAGGAATAAACTCTTATATTTCACATGCCGGATTTAGCATCCCATTTATGAGTGTGGCTGAGAAATGGTGCTGAACACATTAAAAATTCCTAGTTTTGTGTTGATTCATTTGAAATCACTTACTTTTACTTTTGGACTTTACTGTTGTACTTTTACAACACAAACTATTTTTTCTTATAACTAGGAGATTATAACAACAGTCTCAAATTTGCAAAATAGAGACCAGATGTTTCCATGACTCTCTCAGGTATGGAGGTCTGGGATGTTGAAGGTATTAAAATGAGAATAATCTTCTTACTGGCAGTAGAATAAACATTTCCATCCTAATCCTCTCTATGTTAGTTCTGTTTAATATAACAATTTAGCAAATGGTAGTATAGTTAGAGTGTCAAGTAGTAAAAAATGTATCAGTGGAATCACTTCAACAGAGCTATTGGCTAGAGAAAGCATAGTTGCTTCACAGTACCTGGTCTTGTTTTTAACTTACAAATTTATACTTCCATATTCCAAGTAATTATATATAACTCTCATTGGAAATAACACCAAATGTTTGTGATCCTTCATGAATGACAATACTGAAGAAGGTGCTCAGTGCCATAGAGTATAGTTTATGCTATAGCTAACATATGAACATGCTATACTTCCCTAAAGTAGAATATAATTTTGGATTTCCTGGAAAACTTGAGCATTAAACTATTACCTGTGCCTTTTAAAATAGGATATTTCTTCCCCTAAACATAAAGTTGCACCTGTTTAATGAATTATACCTGTTAAAGCTGATTCAGCTAACCAGCTCATACAGACACTTCTCGGGCAGCTTATGCTTCATTTGTCAATTCAGCTTCACTCAACTGGAGGGAATTGAACATTTCACATCCTCAGCAGTCAACACTTAAACAGTATTCTCTTTCCCAAAGAGTCTCCAGCCCAAAATAGCCAAGAAAAACAAAAGCAAGACCCAAGATAATGAGGGAGAGGGTGAGGCAGACAGAAAGTGGGAGGGTTGCTTGGAAAAAATGTGGGTTTGGGGTGGAAGTTTGTTTTTCAGGGAAGGTTGCAGGAGGAAAGAGGAGGTGTGTGGCAAGCAGCAGGTGGGAGAGGAGTCCCTGTGTCCATGGCGTGGAGGAAATGTCTCTGTGGGGACGCAGAGCTGAGGGGAAGGAGGGAGGTGCAAGGGCTGGGGACAACCAGTCAGAGCTGGGCCTTGGGGGTGACACAAAAAGGGATGCTGTGCTCAGGATACTCCGTCTGCCAGGGCACCAGTGCCTGGCTGTGGACCAGACTCAGGGAAAGGCAAACATTTTGCCAGCCCCCTGCTAGCAGTGAGAATGCCCCTGCTTTGGGGTGGAAAGGAAGAAAGAAGAGGGTGCTGCCTATGCTGCCCCCGGCCAGGGGCAGGGCTTGTCCTGCCCTGTTGGCTTCTTTACTGTGAAAAAGGAAAAGCAATTTCAGGAATATTTGAGAGAGACAAAGAGATGGGCTTTAAGGCATCAGCTTTAGTCTGCCCAGCTAGGCTCTCAAAAAGAGTAAAAAACCCCCAGTTATCAAAAAATAGCATGGGTTTAAAGCAGAACCTTATGATTTGAAAATCTTTTGCAACCTCGTTTTTTAGGTCTTTTTTATATGCACTTCTCCTCCAGTGAGTCAGTCTCTTTCGTCCCAGAAAATACACCATGTTTTGCAGTAGGAGGAAAATTAAAGAGAAAAAAAATATTAAGCTCTTTAATAATCTTTTTTTATGCTGTGCACATCACCAAGCACAATAGATTCCTGGTCCCTGACTATGACTCATTGATGCTCTCATAGTAAAATTACCAATCAATACTATAGTTTGCTACAAACGGAACATTTTAACATTTCAATATTAGATAGCTGGATAATGAAGGTTCAAAGAATTGGTTAGGGATGCACGTCTGTAACCAACCACCACATATATGCACTCACATGCACCATACACCATGAACACAACTTGTACTGCAGCCTTCAACAGGCTGTGATGATGAATTATGTTCAACCAGACCCTTCATTACCCTCAGACACCCATCCTTTCTGTACTAGTAGAGGTCAACATTGCCTTCAAGGCAGAGGTATCTGGTTTGCCTGTGAATCACCTTAAAAGTGCCAAATTTTAAGCCCTAAAGTGATTCAAAATTGTGACTTAGAAATAAGCAAATATTTATAGAAAAAAGAACCAGAAATTTCTGCAGACTATCAGAAACCATTTAATTTTGGACAAATGTAAAATACAGGAAATACTCACCCTGCAAAATATTTCTTTGTTGAAATAATGTGGGGAAGGGGAAAAAAAAGGACAAAAATAACTGAAAAAATGAAAAGTTTTACATTTTTTCTTCCTTCATCTTAATTAGATAGTAGAACCAATATTGACAATAAGCTCAGTAGTGAGAAGGGATAAAAATGTCTACAAAGCTAAGGTTATAGTGGTTGTGTAAGTGACTATTCCCAGTGGAGCTGAAGGATGGCAAAGGACTATAAGAATGAATTCAGAATTGCAATGAATTCAGTAAATCTATTTTTATATCAGAGTTTTGAACAGAACAAAACTTGAGACAAAGTAAAGCTGGTGAACACAATTTGAACATAGTTTATTCCACTCATCATCATCTTCATCCCTTGTATTTATGGCAAGTTTGCGTAGGATTCCTCTTGTTTGTCTTTTTGCATTTAAAAAAAGTTCTTTCATACTACCAGGTTATTTTTTAAAATCATCCTGACCTTTAGTACCTAGGAGGTTATTTAAAAGGAACCACATGATGAAAGATTGTGGCTTTGGCAATATTTCTTATATGAAGAGAACAGGGTGTGGTTCAATAACAGTGAAGAGAGAGCTTTCTGGAGGATATTTTTCTTCTTTGTTTCTTTATCTAAGAAGGAAAGTATTAATCCACTTCTAAATAAACTTTCTGACAAGTAGGACATAGATCATTCTGGATGAACACAATTTCACCAGCCCATAAAACAAGATTTCTGTCTAGTTATAGTATCAATGTTTAGGCATTTTTCTTGTGCTTCAGCTCTGCCTATGGCACTTAAGCTAACTGAGATGATACATCCTAAAAGATGATTAGTCCTACGTAATGCAATGGAAACTCAGTGTTCGTAAAAGATGGATAAGGCCTTTGCATTCTTTGGAGGGAAGAGACAGAGACATCAAAGATCAAGGTGACTAAATACCGGCAGGCTTGCAGGAGCCTCTCTCTTCTGGCTGGAGTTAGAGAAGACTAACACAGACCCATGTTTTCGGGAAGGGTGGCCACACTTAGGAGATGTGTCAATGCTTGAAGAAGGGTTTGTTTTCTGGATTGCAACAAAATAAGCTGAGAGTGGCTGGCAGGCCAGTGAAGGCAGCGGGAAACCAGGCTATTCCCGTCTCCGGGAGGTAGAGAAGAGCAACTTGGTTTTATGCCGCGTGGGTTGGGACACAGCAGAAGGATACAAGGAAAGGGTAGTTGCTGCTGTTGAGACGTAGTTTTGAATGTCTAAGATGACTGACACACTGAAACCTCAAGAAGCCAAAGAAACAATGAGGGAAAATTACAATTTGTGTCTCAAAGTCAGATTTTCTCTTTTGAAACAATCACAAAAACCAAATACTCAAAGAAAAGAGATTTCTTTGACAGCTAATGACAAAGACTCCATAGCAGTATTTGTGTGGTTTTGTGTTGACAGAGGATGCTCAAAAGCAAGGGATGTCAGCACCAAAGCAGTTCAATGCCCAACCATAGAAGTGGAGATCTAGAAGATGCTCCCAGGCTCTCTCTGTACCCTGCAATGACTTGGACACTTTAAACTCAGCACAAGGATGCTCAGCCCCACCTAGGAAATTGCTGCAAAGGTCTGCATGCTGAAACTAGCTCCCTCCTTCCAAATCCCATCACTAGCTTAGATGTCTCTGTGAAATATTGTTTCATAGCCTGGCTCTTCTTTGTGGTGTGATCCACACAAGTAATCCATTTTGGTGCAGACAATTGCTTCACTTTCCAGCCACACCTGGAGCTGCTGCATACATGGGCAAGAAGGCAGCAGCAGGGGTGGACTGTCTTCGCCCTAGCCTCAGGGGCTCCTACCCACCAGCTGCCAGGAGGGAGTCCTGGCTCCACCTGGACACAGGGTAAGATACACAGCTTCCAGCCTGGAATGGGGCCATGCCAGCAGCTGAGTTGCATATTAAACATAGATAAATGGGCAGACAGAGACTGTGTTAGCACTAAGAATGCATAGAATAGTGCCTGCTGGGTCAAAAAGTGATGGACAGGACCCACAATATTCTCCTTCCTCTTCTCCAGCCTCCAAGGAATGCAGCTGCATTTGAAGGCTATGAGATGTCCCTCCCCACATAGCCCACCATTTGGCATTTACTGCCTGTACATGGTTCAGCCTCTGAAAAAGAGGTTTGGAGGACTGTGGCCATTGACCCTGTGGTGAGGATGTAGCTTTCTATCCCTGCAGCCCAGGGATGGACTTGAGCCATGGAGCTAGCACATGCTGAGCAAGCTGTGTGGGGATGGTGAGTGCGTGGGGCAATATGTGTCCACCCAGACCACTTCGCTTCTCCAGAATAATGTTGCTTACCCCCTTGGTGCTGCCAGAGGCATGGGCCAGGCTCATCAATGGTTTGTATCTACACAAATCTGGAGACACTCCACAGAATTCAATGAAAAAAGATGAATATGTGAAGCAGATATTTTATCCTAGAGAGCCCAGGCTGCCAGTGGTTCTGCAGAGGCAGGAAAGATACCTTTTACTCAAGGAGGTGTGGACCCATTTATCAGCCAGTACAGACAGTTGATTCTGTAGCTAATTTTGTAACCTTAATCTGAGAGCCAACCTGAAACCAGCCCATATATTCAATTTTTATTAATAATTCCCCCACATATAGCACATCCTTTTCAAGGGAGCCTGGGAAGTTTTACTCAACACACAGAGGAATACTTATAACTTAAGGATTTGTAGCAGGGGGTCAAATATTGTATTTTACCCAACTGCACTGTAAGGTCGACATTTGCCAGGTTTTTGTTGTTGTTTTTTCAAAGACAAAGAAAAAAAATTATTTAAGTATAATAACCTCAGAATAACTCCAGAAAGCTTTTAGAAGAAGCAAACCTTTCCCTGAATTCATGTGGCACATCAAAGCCTGATCAAGGCTACCCACAGGGAGCTGTCTGAAGAACTAGGCACTGGGATAGCCTGTTATGAGGCCTGTGGTTGAAGTCGTTCTGCCCAAGGAAGTAACAAAACCCCTCTGTACAGGACTGTAAATTCAAACTCCAGGTCAGTTACTGTTAATTTAGGGTTCTCTTCAGTTAAACTAACTGTAGAGTGTTTCTACGTGCACAAAGAGAGACATTTCAAAAAGAACAGTGCTGGGTGAGACACGCACAGGTTTGACTGTTCATGCCCCTTCATCCTTGTTCCCTTAAAAGTATTCTGTCGGCTCAACAGCCCTATTACTGCTGTTCTTGCTTTCTTACTGTTCATGGTTTATTGATGCAGTTCCTCCCTCTGCACTGGTAGTGTGAATGGCTCTGCTTTTACACTGCATTTTACCTCATTCCTGTTCAGCCATGCTGTCATCCTACTGTTGCCATGCAGAAAACCTGCAAGACACATACTGAGACTGCAAGGAACAGTGAGTGTTAGCCTCAGAGCCATCCCACCTCAAATAACAGACTATGAAAATATTTTGTAAGTGCAAAAACTCCATCAGCAGTGAATAGGATGGTAAAGCACCATACTATTGCTCTGTGCTATACTATATTTATAAGCTGCTCTGGAAGTGCAGAAATTGAACGTATTCCCACAGAAATCTCCCTGCTCCCTGTGACACCATGGTATGAGAGTGGTTACTGTGACATCCCACAATGTAATACTGAAGGGTATAGGACAAACTCAAAACACCCACAGAATGCAGAATAAAAGGACTCTGACAACCAAAAAGCCTGGATTATGTGTAGGGTAATGACTAGGAAAACCCTTAAGCTAGGAAAAGACAGCCCTCTGAAGAACCATCATTGTTCCCACAGTGCAGGTGTTATAAGACACATGCTTCAGTTTTGCTGGAGCAACAATAATTCAGACATACACCAAAAAAAAGGCATTAATCCTGTTGCCTGGTTAGCCTTGCTTAACACTAAAATGCCTATGAGCTCAATCAGCACAGGAAGTAAGTAATCAGCAATTTTGTGGGTTTGCTTTTATGCCCCAAAGATACCATTCCCACAGAAAACTTAACTGTAGAAATAAATGCATACTTCCAGAGTTGACTAATTAAAGAGTAAATTAAAATAATTACAATAAGAAGAATAAGAAAAAATATTTGCTACAATTCTTTAATGGCCACCTATGTTCCTCTTTTGTAGAAGAACACTAGATTTCCAATTCAGTCCTGGAGATATCATTCACTCTTCCTCTAGAGTGAGTTAATGTTCAATTCAGAGATGCCTGGAGGGAATCTCTTGCCAACACTGGAGGGAGGCTTGGAGTAATTTCCCTGTCTCCTGAGCAGTTTACTACCTTCTTGGTAAGGTATCCTTTGGGGAGATAATGGGCCCTTGGCTGTCATCTACACCGCTCAGCGGTGGTTTTTATAATGGTCCAAATGTAAGGTGTTTTCCAAAAAAATTCCCATTGAGGCATGACAAGCTGGCAGTGTTTCCCTGAAAACTCCCAAGTACTGAACCTTGTGGGAAAAGATTCTGACTCACTGATACTGATGGCTCAATACTGAGCTCTGATACAAAGGAGGACATTTGCATTATTCAGACAGGAAGAAGAAAGCTATAGAATTGGGAAAGCAAGAGGGAAGAAAATACAATTTTGTGTTTCCTTATGATTAAAGACACACTGTAAGAAGGATGAGTTTAGACTCATTTGTCATACATGGATTTAGCTGATCTACCTGAATTTGTTTTATTCAGGTTCTCTACGTTGTGCCTAAGGAATAAAAATTCAAGATTAAATTTTAAATTGTGGGACATCTAGGTCTGTTCTTATTCCAAGCCATGAAGAAAGACTTCCTCTCCTTTCTCTCCATCAGACTTTGAAAATTGTGTAATCCTCCTTTTCTGAGTGAAACCTGAAATGGATGAGAAAAGACTTCTTTAAAATGGACATTATAGAACTGCTCTCTGTAGGAGGGCATCTGATTTATGGTGTGGTGTCACTCATGATTTCAGTTGAACTGCTGAAGCCCAAAAAAAGTAAAAGGCAACCTTCAGCCTCAACATCAGACAGAAAATATGTGTCTTACTTTATATATTTCATTTTAATTGTGATTTATGCCTGGTATTCTTTGCATGTCCAAGGCTTACTTTTTTCTGTTGGATTTGTAAATGCTTTAAAGAAAAGAGCTGCTGAAAAATTAAACTGCCACGGGCAAATAAAATTGAGCCAGTCTGCACCACTGCCAGCACAGACAGTCATTGCTGCAAAAGGAAATGCTTTCACTATGACAGCTACAGTCTTTACACAAAGAATTATAAGAGAAAATGCTATTTTGGTGTTTATTCAAAGCAAGAAAATCTTCTTGCTGCTGAAAGGATGGATTGAGGAGAAATGGATACAACTTAGTTTAAGTTCAGCTATACCATGCAGGATTACCTGAGCAATCTGGGAGCCAACCCAGCCACTCAGCATCCTGTCTCACAGCCATTTTAATCCCCCAAATGCAACACTGAGCATCAACCAGAGAAATTCTTGTGGAAGCTCAGATTTCAGATTCACTGTCTTTTCACTTCACTCTCCCAGGCAAACATTTGCTGGTTGTGCTGGAGGGGAATTTTGAGCTTGCAGAGACAGGCACCTGATTGCCCAAAGACTTTCTGGGTTGCTCTAATGTGTTTAAAGTCTGGTCTCAGCAGATTTTCTGCCAGTACTATTTCAGTTCCTCTTTTCTTCTCTGTGAAGAGAAATTGAATCTTTCAGTGGATGCCTGATTTGATCTTTCTTGGACTGGTGTTGCACAGCAGTGCATCTTTATTTGGAGTTTTATTTTATTTACTGAAAGCATATGAGAATAACTGGGCTCTACAGCCTACCCCAGGTCAACCTCTGTGTTCACGCTGCTACAGCTCCACCCTCAGAAAGGGGCCATGGACAACATGAAAATGTGGTCTAACAAATGAGATCTCTAGTTCCTGGAGATGCATTTCCAGCTAAGGGAGAAAATAGGGGTTACCAGGTTACCACTAGAAGCAGCAATTTGGGAACTCCTATCACAAAGGCTTACTTGCTACTGGAAACAGCAGGAAGCTCAACAGAAATGGTTAGTGTCTGCTTTCTGATGGCAAGAGCAAAGAAAAAAGTAATAATCTCAGATTCAGTCCATGGGTCACTTCACCAGTGTTATCCTGAGTCAACAGTTTGGTTTCCTTTCAAATGCTTGATTTAAATAGTATCAATATGCTACAAGTGGTGAAGCAGTATTTCCTACTGTCTGTGTCAACTACAGTTAACACTTCACGTTTTGTTGCTCAGTCTAATGCCTTTGTGCTCAGAAAGATTTGGCACTGAGTTTTGTTTGAATATGGCAAGACAGAAAGCTTTGGCTTAGTTATTCACTAACTGCATCTGTCTGGTTCAATGCTTTGTTCCTCTGCCACGGCCACAAAGCCACCTCCCATATAGAGCCTGCTGCAGCCATAGGCAAGCAGAGCCCATAGGGGTTTAAGCATTTCATCCAATGTGAAACTTCTCCTTGCTCTGTCAGGAAGGGCTCGGGGAACCCCAGCTGCAAGAGTCAAAGAGTTTAGATCATGGACATGGGAAAATTTAAAAGCACTCTCAAATCCAAAGCCAGGGGTTAAACTAAGCTTTTCCTTCTGAAAAGACTTATTTATCTGAAGTCAAGAAGGCAATTCTGTCTCCTTCCATTCCAAACCAAACCAAACCAAAGCAAAGTAAATGTAATACATTCAACTTAAGTGATTTTAAATTAAAACAAAAGAGAAAATATTAAATTCTTTTCATAATCCTATTTTTATTTCCTAAGCACAAAAGAGCTGAGCTTAGCTAATATGAATAACCTCACTTGACTGTAGTAAGTTGCATGGTTCTAGTTCACACAAAAGCTGCATATGCCTGTAAAATCAGGGGAAAATATGTTTAAACCTTCAGAAATAATTAAATTGTTTATGTTTATACTACTAATGGCTAGATCTGATTCCTTAGAAGACCAGGGAAAGAGAATAAAGTGTTATCTTATGCTGTAAATACAATGTGTATATATTTTCTGAGATTAAATGGATGCAGAAAATGTTTCGTTTAGCAGGCACTGTCACAAACCATTTGTGAGGCAGGGACAGAGCTACTTAGTTCCTCTGTGTAAAAAGGACAAAAATACTGGCCTAAAACTTCCTACTGCTAAGAAAGACTAGAGAAAATGGGGACTGAAAGCATCTCTGGGTTCCTGACTGTAGCAACTCTCTTATGCTGGTTGACTCCATCTTCTTTCTGAGAGGGTAGTGGGAAACAAAATGAATTCCCCCCCGCTTGACTGAAATCCCTTCTTTTAAAAGGGCCCCGGGTTATTACATTAGGATACAAGCAACTTGTAGATTTCCCCTGCCCCACTTTCTGCTCTGGCTCATCCGTGTCTTTCTCTGCCTTGCAGGCTGTTCTTTGTGGGATAGCTGAGTACAGCCCCTTAATAAAGTCATATTAGTAAATCAAACCCACTATTCATGACATCCAAAACAAATAGAGCCCAAAGCTGCAAAGTAAGACGGTTTTTGCCTGCACTCCTGCTTCTCCTCAGAAGAGAAGCCAAACGTTTAAGAGAGCTGGCAGAAGGTATTAAAAGCTTTTCCTACCAAGCGACAAACGGGTGTTGAAGTGATTACCTTCAAAACAGCTCAAAGACAGACATGCTTATTTGGCTTTTTTTCATCTGGATTATCCATTACTTTTTCTTCAGACAAAAATTACTTGATTTGCTTTCAACAAACAGTGAAAGCAGCTTTTATTTGACACTGTATAAGTTTGTCTGTTACTCAGAAGTGTAGCTCCGTTTTATGACATGAATAGTTGTGATTTCTGTGGAAATTCTGGAATGAGCATGCAAGAAGGAAATCAGTTATTTAGCCCTTTCCAGAAGAAAAGGCCTTCAATTCTTAATAATTGCTGATGTTCCTGCTCTAGCAGCCTATGTGCATTCATACAGTCCCAAGTTACACTTGAGGTGTGCAACTTGTCCTTCTTCCTGTGGCACTGAAATAGGTGGTGAGGAATGATGTAATGAGGAAAGGATTCAGAAGAGCCAACACACTAAAAAGAGTTGAGCCCAGATCTGTATGCTGAATCTGAGTCATGTTTTGATTCTGGCACAACTGTGATTAGGGTCCAGGCTTTCAGCTCTACCCAAGTACCTATGATTGGGTACACCAAACCCTCTCCCTTTTCTCTCCCACACATCTGTTCCTTTGTGTGCAGAAAGAATAAAATCCATATTCTTAGTCTGAATACTCTCTGGATTCATGGATAGAGAGAAGCAGTATGAGATGTGTTTTGTGCAGGCAGTTCAGCAGCTCTATGGCTAAATAATCTCCCTTTATAAAATGGCTGAGAATTAAAAGAGTACTGAGGGACATGGGGGAAAGCAGGACCACAAAAAGAAGAATTCAGAAAGAGGAGTAGTCCATGGTGAAGGAGTGAGTAGGACAGAACAGAAAATAGTATAATTAAAGGAGCAATTTGCCGTAGTATGCTAGCTTTCACAAGGCACATCTCACGTGTATTAGATACCCTGCATTTCTCTACCTTTTTTTATGTTGCTCATACAAGAGCCATTCCTAAGGGGCTGTTGGTGACCTGCATGTTAGAGGTGAAGACTGTGACTGTGGCCTGAGAAGGAAAATCTGGAAGAAAGCAGAAGTGACACATACTGACAAACTGAACCAGAATCCAAGCAGAAAGAAGCAAGCAAAAAATGTCATGTCTTTCATTAAAAACCACACAAGCTGAATATGCATTGACTTTATACCTATGTAGTACTACGTCACCGAAGGCCATATCACCTTAGACCATCTCCAGAGAAAATGTGGCATGTTTCAGAACCCTCATCCTACCGTGGAAATAATTGTAAAACAAGGCATTGAAGGCATCTAGACTCCCCCTTTCTGTTTTCTCCATTGAACAAAACAATAAAAAAACCCAAACCGTTCCTGTTACACACCCAGAACTCACCATGATTGTTATTCTGACAGCACTGCCTACTTTGTTAACACATGTGTGAGAGTTGCTTTAAAGCAGACAGATAAAGACAGCCTGGATTTATTTTAAGCCTTTCACTTTTTTATTAATGTGAAATTTCATCTCTATGGCAGTGATTGCTAAACTTTGCAGTCCCTAATTCTTCAATTCAAATGCTACCATTCTCATGTGGATCCAATACATTCAGCTCAACATTTAGAAATACACACTTAGGTATATTCAGAATTATGCTTTTTTTTCCTTGACTTTGCTATTAAATAAGCCTCCTATTTTCAGTTTCGTGAGTATAGTTTACAAGAAAATCCCTTATTTAAGGAGATTTAAGTAAATGTCTTTTAACTACTTTCATGTTTTCTTGATTTTATTAAGATAAAGTAGTGATAAAACTGAATTAAGAATTAAATAATTCCTCACAAAAGCCTTTGTTCCCAGGCAGTAGAGGCTTCCAGAGATATAAGATTAAGGAATTCTACCTCATTAGGCAGCTAAGTCTTGCCAATCTATTTACATGGAGAACAAATGAAATAAAGGAATTAAGATGGTTAAAGTGAAACAGCTCTGTTAGATGTTGCAGAAAGCAGCACTGTGGAGCTTTTTTTGAAATGTCTATATATTAAGAAATGACAAATCCTGTTGTCTGTCAAAGTGACCCCAAATCTCAAGCTATCAAATCTGGTGTTAGGGATTTCTCCCACTTAACTGACTGTGGCAAGTGTGACCTTGACTAGACTGAAGGCCTCTGCAAGAGCCATGGGACAGGACAAAATACAGACCAAGTGGATGTGCACGAGTACAGCATTGTAGAATTGGGAGAGAGAGCATTTTTAGGGACTCTGCCTCCAGAACTGTGTATCTCTGTTTGCATTACTTTATACTTCTACTTGGAATTCCCATCCTTAATGATATACATACAGTACAGAATTGTATTTAGAATGTAAGTAGCTTATAAAAAATAAATTTACAATGACTTTACTTCTAGCAGGAAAAAAACCAACCACAACAAACAAAATAAAACAAAACAAAACTAATGGGCACAAGCTTTCTTGACCTTGGATCCCCAGTATGAGCAAAGGAGTCTCCAGGGCAGTGGTGGAGTCCACATTCCTGGACGTGTTCAAATAACGTGTAGATATGGCACTTTGTGACATGGTTTAGTGGCATGGTGGTGTTGGGTCGATGGCTGGAATTGATGATCTTAGAGATGTTTTCCAGTCTTAGTGATGCTATGATTCTATGATGTGAGGAGTCAGAATCTCTGTACTGACCTGACTACAGGTTTAGATACTGGAAGAGAATTAGATCACTTCCCTTTTCCTCTCTCTATATTAGTTTTTCCTCCATTCCTCACTAACTCTTTTTATGAGTTTTATTTAATAACACCCCTGTTAAACATGTTGTTTTAATGTTTCTTTAACAAAACACAAATTCCCATCACACATAATTTTATGGTCTTATTACTCATACAAATGTTGAATTCCCCTCATTATTCCTATTGACCTTGGCTTTACTTAAATCCTGTGGTTGTGCATTAGTGCTTCTGCATAATATAAAATCATTTCCCTTTGGTAAGATTTACACTTCACTGCTTTAAATATGATTGACTATCTCCTTGTTCTTGCAACAAATCAAATAAGCTGTCCTTTACCTGACCATCCTTTATTATTTGTTCCCAAATTAAACAGTCCTCTGATTATTTGTTCTTATGCTGTGTTGCTTTGCATAGCCTGGGAAGATCATTTGCAGATTAGAGTATTGGAGTTAGGCAAGAGAAGAGGAAAATGGACTGGAGAGAGCTGGAATTCAGAGGAGAAATTCTGTAACTGTCTATTGAAATATATAAATATGTTCTTGTGATGTAAAATTTGTTTCCAGATGTCATGCATGTCCCCCAACTCAAGCAGCCAGTAGCCTTTGATGGTTGCTGAGGGGGACAGAGAAGTGGAGCAAAGAAAATTGNGGATCTGGCTACTAAATAGTTGCAAAGGGACCCTTGACAAATAAGGATGGGAACAGGCCAACACTTATGTGATTTTGCTCATCAGAAATGATCGTGGAGTTCAGACAGAAGTGTGACTTGTTACTTTGTCTTGCTGATTGACCACAATGTTCTTGGCTCTGCATGTTATGAATACTGTGTCTACATTTCACCTTCATTTGGTTTTTCAGTGTTGTTTTTTTGGTTTTTGTTTTGGGGGATTTTTTCTTCTCATTTTCTTGAGGTGCTGGGCACTACTCCACTGTCTACTTAAACAAACTGCACGTAAACAGCATCTCTGCAAGTAGAGGACCAGCATGGAATTTTCCATTTTGTTAGAAAGTCTGTACTTGTCAAAACTAGACCATTTCAGTGGGAGCACACATGCCAGCTACCTCAGGAAGAATTTTGCAGTTTCTGCCTGGAATTTCCAGTGAAAACAGCCTGCTCAGTCTCCAGGATCCTGCTCAGTCTCCAAGATGGCCTATTTGTCAAGGCACATGCCTGGGGTATGAGAGATCCAGAGTCAAGTTCTTGGCTCCAACAAAGATACCACTGGTGATATAAAGCAAAATAGTTCTGAGAGACTGAGAAAGCCCTGCCTGAGGAAAGACAGTAATGTGGCACAAAGGCACTTACAATGGGGAGGAAAAAGCTTCAAGTCCATGATACGAATGTAAAACAGACAACTCACTAAAGTCTGTCACATCTCCTGTGTGTTCCCTAGGCTCCAGGGTGCTGAATCATGGTAGTCCATGTAAGTAAAGAACATTAAAAATACTTCAATACCTTCTATAATTCTGATTCTCCACAGTCATGACTAGCATGCAAAATAATGTCTCAGAAGTGCAAAGTGATGATACTAGGACATTTCTACGCTACCAGCATAACCTTTGCCAACATTCCTTGATGATGTCCACCATGCATTACCAGTTTGGAATTTAATGTCTTCTTTATGCAACAACAGAATTCAAATGAGAAACAGAACAGACTACAGGTGAAATTGGTGCTGCCTGAGGAGGCAAGACTTCACAAACAGCATACACAGAGAGCCAAGAGCTAAATGTATTTGTGATGACAAAGATTTTATGTCAGCCTTGATGTTACTAGTATTGCTGTCTTAGTTAGGAAGTCCTTAAACAGTGTTTTTCACAAAGAACTGATCTAAATTTAATTGAACTTAATGGTATAGCTGCCAATTAGTAGTGATGTTCATTTAGCTTCTATCGAGATGCCCTCAAGAAATGTAGCATGGCTTAATTTATTGTGCCTCTCTCAGTGTGAGTTGGTTGGGTCTGCATGTTTCTCAGTTCCTTCCAAAAAATAATAGTTAGCTCTTCCAACAACCAAACCATTGAGAGGCCATGATGCCAACTTTCATGCTTGTGGTAATGCACTCAGGTCCCAATAAAGTACTCATTACTGTCATCAAAGTGCCATGTGCCTGCACAGACACAAACAGATTGTTGCAGAGTCATTTATTACAACAACAAAACAGAAGCCTGTTAAGTTTTCTTCACATGCAAATGATAATCCATCTACTTACCATTACAAAATTTTCCTTTAACATGAAGGACTACACAATCTGTTCACTCCACCATGTTGTCTACTGCATTATCTCTTCCTAACATCCACACTTGAATGCTCAGAGAAGCAAGTGGGTCCTACAACCAACTGTTAAGCTGAAGGTAGACATCAAGCTTTTTTTCCTTAGAGGATTCAAAACAATGACTTGGAGTCTTTTGCAATTTCCTGCTTTCAGTCATTTATCTCATCCTCTCTTTGCCACTTCTGTTTATCTCATTCGCTTTGTCTGACTTTTTGAAAGAACATAGTTGCTACAGCAAGAAAAAAACAACAATAAAACCATTTTCTGAACTGCTGACTGCTCTGTTACTTCTATGTACCTGGAAAAATCAAGCTATATCTGCATATTTAGTCTTTGTCCTCTTGATAGTTAAAGCTTGTAGACAGTCTATACAGACTATGCCAATTACTACTCCATGAAGGTCTGATGGCAAAATCATGATCTGAGCCATTCTGCAAAACAAATCTCTCATCTGTCAAGAACAAAGTACTTATTACTTCCATCTGATTCTCTCTCACTCAATCTCATATGATGCCCATATCTTCTTTTCGAAAAGATACAAAAGGTGCATCTTTCTGGGAACACTTGCTCCTGGCACCAGATGACAGTCTCTTCCACTCTGTGGTTTCCATCAGCAGTGAGACACTGGTCTGAACATCAATTTAAACTGTACTTCAGAACTGTAATGAACAGTAACAGTAGTTTCCTTAGTGGTGCATCATACCTATGACTGAGTATCATATTGCAAGGAGACTGAATGATATTCCTTGAAGGTGCATTCCTAAAACATGACTAATTACCCTGTTTCACTATATGTTCTGAAATACAAATGGGTTTAGTTTAGTTATGCTTTTACTGTAAGTCACTAGTAGTGCTACTGAAATCATTGGAATAAGGCTCTAAAGGTGCTGTGTTAATAAAGTATGTGATTTGTCTCACCCTTTTTTTTTTCAGAAAGCCATCCATTGTAAATGAAAACCTCTGTAATAACATAGTCTCCTGTTCCTTGTATTTCCTTTTCTTGAATTGCATTATGACTGGAATTAACAATGGCGGAAGAAGATATACAAGCTTTTAACCTTACTGAACCTAGCATGAGACTGACATGAAAGCACTGAGTTACTTGGCTTACCTATGAACTGAGGAATATCCAGAGACATATGTGTGTGTTGTTACATTCAGTTACTCAGAATGTAATTGGTGGAGTAAAATACCCCAGAAAGTGAAGTTATTTTCATAGATTTCCATGCTCCAGGTGGTAGCATAAAGTGCCTCCCAGCAACACACCTCCTCTCTCTACCAGACAGGCTGAAATGACTGAATATTTCTCATGACCTTTATGTGTTCAGTCCATTGACAATAACCATGGACAGGTGTAAACACCAAGGGGTTTCTGTTAAAATTAGCAAACACTCTAGACTCCACCCAGACACCTGGGAAAATTAGAGATTTCCCCCAGACACCATAACAGTCTGAACTTCCTCTCTCACAAGCTCTAAGCCTGCCCATAAACAAAAAGAATGTATTGAAGAGAAAAAGGAACCCAGAATTAATTTGGGAGAATACAGTGATAATAAACAAATTTTCTACGAATGTTTTATACATTCCCATTCTCCAGCATCTTTGGCAGTTGGCTTTTTTTCTCCCCACACCAGACTGTGTGAATCCCCATGAGACAAATACCCTCCCACAGGTACTGTTTCTCAACTTCACACATACCATTCAGTTTATCATCGGATCTTAAAGATTTTATCTTCTGTGAAAATGGTGTTCAAACTATGACCAATCCTTCACACTCTCCCTTGCCAAGCAATTGCTGCCCAGCTGTGTCTGGGGCTGCTTGAGTTGGTTCTGATGAATCCCACAATCCATGTAGTAATTCAGTCTAAGAAGCTAGAATGAAGGTGACACTTCAACTGCTGCCTCTGACTGCAATGCCTGGACCTGACATAGCCAGATTAAAGCTATAGAGCTGTGAAGTAAAGGAAGTTCATAATTTCTGCCCTGTTTCTCACCATGATGCCATACTTGAATTTTCTGGTTCCTAACTCAGCTGGGAAAAATGCCAAGAACTCACATGCACACTGACACTCATGCAGGTGTCACAACCTTGTAAAGATACCATGCTCAGGAAAGAGGAATTGTTGTGTAAAGTCCCTGCATCAAAATTGTAACTATTAAAGCCTAACAAAGCTAAACAGTTAAAAAACTTGCAGGGACAGATGGGGAGGTCACCCGTTAAATGGAGGAGGATTCATTGCACAGACACCACGAGAGAATGGCAGAGATGTGGGGAAGCTCACACCTACAAATTCTGTAGGTCAAAATTCGAATGTTCCCCCTACCTACAGCTCTGAAATCTCTTTTATTTTCTATAAAGGACTGAACAATAGATATTTGGGCCCAAATTTAATCCCTGTTTTACAACAATGGACCGTAATGACCTGAAGATGTTTTGGATTTATTTTTTGTTGTAGCAAACTAGATGTTCAGAGAATAGTGATTTTTTTCCTTGAGAATCTTAAAGGAAAAATCAAATTTTATTAAAGATATCATAGAGAATGATTGCTTCTTTCACATTTTATTGATCCATTCTACAACAATAAAATATGTGAAACTAGCCCAACCACATATCTAGTTGTACAAAGGCAATCAAAAGCACATTACAAATAATATATGATTCAGCACAGTGCAATACCATTCATAATACAATTCTAATAATCTCAGAAAAAATGGAATTTCACAGCCTATGATATTTTCTTGACCCGTGTGCAACAAAAATTGGATTAGTTTTCATCCAGTGTTGTTTCTAGAAGGCTGAAACAAACAATATTAAGTTAGTTCTGGGAGGAGGCAGGACTTAGAGCATGTGTTTCTATGTCTACATTTACTGTTTTAGCTGAGAACAATAAAATAAAGAAAAGCAAATTTAGAATCCAGAAGGCCTGACCATAAATCAGAGATCTAGTATTTTTTTTAAATTCAGCTGTGTGTTAGAGCCCAACAACATTAAAGTATGAAAGTGGTGAAAAGTGATAATTTATTCCATCTGACAAGTCTAGGGCCAAAGACAATCTTAGACCATATTAAAGTCAGTGGTCTGGCTGGTTCATCTTCCAGGTGCAACAGAACAGCTTGGGTAAAATCAGCAGTAATAAAACAGTTACAGATTTATAAAACAAAAATATTAATCCACAAGTTATTGTAGAAATTCTTTAGAAATCAGAATCTCTGAAACACTTCATGTTTTCTTTGAACAAAGCACTAAATTGAGACAACTCTTTATTTAGCAAGTCCATGCTACTCATTTCCCATGCTGGCAAAAAAAAAAATCACAAATGCACAATTTCAAGGCTACAGGCCCATGATTGCATTTGAGCAACATCATAGATGAGCTGTAGGTTACAAAGGCCTGTGCAAATTACTTTAGAAGTGCATGGAAGAGAGTAGTAGTTCAATAAGATGGGCAAACGTCACAAGCACATATTTGAGCATATTTGTGTTTAAAGTCAAAGTGCTATGCACCATTAGCCCAGCTGAATGCACCATTAGCCAGTTTGCTGATGATATCAAACTAGCAGGTGCTGTTGCCTCTCTTGAGGGACAAGATGCCTTGCAGAGGGATTCAGATAGAGTAGAGGATTGGGCTATGATTAATGGGATGAAATTTAACAAGTCCAAATGCCAGACTCTGCACCTAGAATGGAGTAATGCCAGGCACAAGTATAGACTGGGAGAGGAGTAGCTGGAGATCAGCCCTGCAGAAAGGAATCTGGCTCAGTATGAGTCAGCATTGTGCCATGGTAGCTAAGAGGGCAAACTGCATCCTCAAGTGCATCAAACATAGCAAAAGCAGCTAGTCAAAGGAGCTGATTATCCTGCTGTATTCAGCATTGCTGCAGCCTCACCTTGAATGTTGTGTGTGGTTCTGGGCCCCACAATTTAAGAAGAAAGTGAAGATCCTTGAATGTGTCCAGAGAATGACAACAAAGCTGTTGAAAAGACTGGAAGGAATGTCCTATAGGGAGCAGCTAAGGACTTTGGCTTTGTCTAGTTTGGAGAAAAAGAGGCTGAGGGGTGACTTCATTGCTCTCTACAGCTTCCTGAGGAGGGCAGGTGGAGAGGGAAGTGCTGATCTCTTCAGCACTGCAATCCAGTGTGTGGGAATGGCTCAGAGTTGTACCAGGAGAGGTTTAGACTGGACATTAGGAAGAATTTCTTTACTAAGAGAGTGGTCAAACACTGGAATAGGTTTCTTAGAGAGGTGGTCATTGCCCCATGCCTGTCAGAGTTCACTAGGCAATTGGAAAGTATCTTTACATGCTTTAACTTGGTCAGGCAGTTGGGCTAGAGGATCCTTGTAGGCCCCTTCCAACTGAAAGATTATAGTCTAGTCTAGTCTAATCTGCCCAGTCTGGTGAACTGGTGGGATGGAAGCTCAGGGAACCTCCCATGTGCTCTAGCAGCAGCGTGCAGATCCCCATGTGGGTCATATTCTGGTTGCAGTGATTAAATATTTAAGCACAAAGGCATTGTGACTTTTTTCGCTGTCTCATTGCCAACCCAAAAGCTGCCACTCAGCCCTTCTGTGGTGATGAAATGACTTGGAGGGATGAGTGTTGGTGCAAATTGTGAGATTGTCTGTCCTCGGCAATCAGCTGAAATTCGTGTCCTTAGCATAAAGGGAAGACAGAGGCTCTCAAGCTGGAGAGATGGAGCTCCAGGGAAAGTTAAAACACAGTTGATCTATGTTGAAAGATGGATCAGTGATCCCTATAACCTCTGAAAACATCCCAATGTGTTGCTTCAGGCTACAGCTGGATCCAGCAGAGTTGACAGTGTCTGCATGAGTGACGTGGCTGGACCAAGGCCCGTGTGCAGGGGCATGTGGATGCCAAGCTGGAATGAGCTGGTAGAGGTAGGTGGGGGTGACATTTGTGTCTAGCTGGCCCAGGGCCTCCATTTTCATTCCTTGTGCCAAGGCCCACACCAATCATGCTGCAAGACGACCCAGGAAATTATGTTTTGTAGCAAGAACAGAGCTTGCTTAATCCTGGTTAACACAAAGCCTCTGTTAAAAATTATGTGCACATTTTTAAGCATTTGTTTCAACAAAAGGAGACATTCTTTATTACCATTTCTCTTGAAGCAAATTAATTTCCATTCCTCATGAAATGAACCTGAGGGAGTGAGGAAGAATCACAAGAGCTAATGGGGAAGGCGTTGCCTATGTAACACCACCAAAAATATTCAGTTACTCTTTTCCAAACAGCCACTGAGCAATTTAAAAAAAACCAAAACAACAGAAAACAGGGCAGCTTGCTTCTCTGTAATTTAGAAGCATAAAAGGAACTGATGCTGTAATTACAGACTGAAAAACCCAAGGCCCCATTTTTTAAAGTTGTTTCAGCAGACTTTTTTTTAATTGCTATTAGCTCCACCAAAGCAGGGATAAAATCTCCAGTCAAGGGATTTGTTCAAATTTGAATAGACTGAGGAAAAGGAATATACTCCAAAAAGTGCTGGAGGGGACCTTGACAGACCACAAGTGGTTAATGTGTCACAAGGCAGATATCCTTGCTGGGACTAGGATTTGCTGCAGGCAAAGGTAAGAGATTTAGCATATCTATGGTATTTTCCATCAGACCAGAACAGTATTCACAGATCAGCCACCTGAAGCACAGAAATAGTAAAATTGATTAAAAAGGGCTGTTTGAAGACACAAAATTAAAGCTAGGTTGGAATACCTTCTGCATTTTTCTTAAAACTACTAAACCTTTGGGTTCTGTAGTTAGTGTACATACAGTGTAGTCAGTTACATATGTGTAGTGTGATTAGTTGTATCTATGCATATATAGTATAGTTCTCCAAAATTAGCCAACTGAAGCTCAAATGCTTAAAGCTAGGACCATCACAGCCACATGAGACAAGAGTTGCCATCTCTTTAAACAAATGGAAGGAAAGCCAGAGGAGAAGACACTTTTTCAGTGAATCTTCTCAGGAAAGTGAAGAGAAACAACATAACTTCAAGAATAGCATGTTTTTTCCAGTGAAGTTCCTTGTTGCTTGGAGTAAGAGGAAGCCACTTCCAGCAGCTCTGTGCTCTTTCTCAGCAATTCAGGCTGCTGGTGTTGATCATTGTCCATTCCACTTGAAAGATCAAAAGAGATGCTCTTCTCCCTTACCTTGGAACATACCGTCTCACACATACGGCAGAATAAATTTGCAGGCAAGGCTTCTGACGTTCTCATTTCCTTTCCAGTTTTGTTGTGCAGGGATGTTAAGCTTTTGGTTGCCAAGTTCTCTTTTTATAGGCCTTTTGCCTTTGTTTATTCTCATTTAGTTTTCAGTGGTTTTTGTTAAGATGCCCAGTATCCTTCAGGTGTGGATGCCCATAAATTAAAATGCATTATTATTATAATAAAGTTGTGTGACTGGCCAACACAGAACTCTAAATAGAGGGCTAAGTGAGAAGTTGGATGGTATTGACCTCTGCAACAGGCAACACAGCAGAATGTGTCTAATCTGAGAGGTGGAAAATATGGAGAGATGTAGAAAGGAGGGTTCCTATAAGCTTCTGGTAGCCTGAAAAGTTCATCTTTGAAAACTGGGATGACTATGAAGATCCTTAAAACTTTCATAGGGAACTGAGATGAATTATATGCTTATAAGACTGTGGTTGTTCTAAACTATTGGGATTAAATGCTAAAACAGGCAGCATGTTTTGACTTCCATCTCAAATGAGGCAACCATCTTGAGAGAATAGTGACTGTACACTACCACAATTACAGGGAGAATTTGCTTATTGCAGCAGCCACCTATCAAATGAAGAGTTCAATTATCAAATAAAACAGGCTGCTCTTTTTTCAGGTGTTTCTTTGAACATTCAAATGAAAAGTTTTCTCTTCAGGGCTAAGTTAAGTGAGCTGGATCCAACTCATGAATGTTTCGACGTGCACCTTTACTCTCAAATGCCTTCCATAGGAAGACTGTAAAGGTGTTTTTATATATAAAGATATATCACATTCATGTGAAGAAAGTAAATGTTATTTCCATTCCCCCATAAGAAAACTGACCCACAGAAAAGGGAAAAAATTACTTAGGTTAGGTATGCAATCCATACTTAGGTACCCAAGTTGTACCTTGACCTTTATTTTCAGGACTGCAAAGGAATAAAATCCACACCTGTGGTCAAATGCCATCTGCAGAAGGCTGAAAAAAACACAGCTGCTAAAATACATCTTCCAAGTCCACAGTGAACTCTATTTTAGCAAAATAATACTTCCTAGAGCCAAAGTTCTACTGCCCACGAGCTCTCATATTAATGTCCTTTAAATTTATCAGTTTAATTCATGTTCCTCTACTTTATGTAAAAATCCATGAACTACCAATAATTTTTGTCTTCTGGTTGTCTTTATGTAAGAAACATTTTCTTACCATTTCTTGGCTGGTTTAGTTTCTTAGCCTCTTCCAATTGAAAATTATGGGTCCTGGGTTTGGTTTGGCTTGTTTGTAAAATATCCAATGATGTAACAAATAGAAAACATTAAAGAAAAAGCTTTCCTTAGAAAGAAGTTCTAAAAGTCATGTCTGATTTGTCATTGGTTTTCCCCTTGATATAAATAACACTCATTTTAGCCAGTAGGAATCAATACAGCAGGTATCAGAGGGCTGATCTGAAACTACATAATGATATTTGAACACCTCGTGCCTTTAATTGAAAGTCCTATTTCAGTATTGCTAACCAGGAAACAGGCAGAACTAGGCACTTCTTTAAAAGCCACAGCTGCAAAATTTCTACATGAGGAAGTCCTGTTTCTATTTTTATTTGTGAAAAGGTACACTGTCCTTTACACATACGTGGATGCCTTGCGTCACCATGTTATGAGAGAGGATGACAGAAGACAGCCTTTTTTCCTGAGATAGGCAAATTTGGAGCAGCAGCATTCCCATTTCAGATTTTAAATATAAAAACAACACTGTGCTATTATTAAAAGAGATATTTAAAATGTCTGAAAAACAGCAATAGCTTCTTCAAGAGAAATCAAAATCATGGCTGATTTTACTGTTGCTCATTCTATCATGTGCATCTCTCAGGAGTTTGCCTGTATTTTTCTGTCAGAACCTGGTCATAGGTGTAACTCAAAGGATCTGTCCTTCTAGTTATTATTAATTCTGATGCAAGTCTGGTCAGCTTGCTATCTCCATTCCTCCCTAATTGCAAAGGTATATGAAATGTGCAGTAGATTTTATATTTGAATAGTTCCTCCCCACTGCTTGTGAGTGGGTTCTGCTAGCGTAGCTAGAAACTGGAAGAACTGGAGATATATTGTCCTGGCTCTGATCTGGTTAAAGTCACATAAAGTTCATCTGGATTTAACTTTTTATAAATTTAGGGTAGAATAATTTGGGTCATATTAACTGAATCATCTGCCATGATGCTTCTACTGAAGTACAATTCAGTTATTCATGTGTGTTAATTAATAATCTTTCAAGAGCCAAAGCATTAGTACATCATTTATTCCTTGCTGCCAGGAAAATTGTACGTGGGACTTTGTATTCATTGCTCTGTTGACAGAAGAACTGTATTCAAGAAATGGAAAATCAGGGAAAGACAGACTAAAGGGAGACTGTGTATTCTGTAAAAGCATCAAAGGCACACATCAGACTTCACTTATCATCTCCCTGAACAACAACACATAGCCCTGACCATTAAATGGGAGACTTCAACAAACAACTGCCAACTCATTTGGAGAAAAAGAAGTCCTTCCCAGGGCACTTTTCTTTCTTATCTGATATCAGAGCTTTATAACTGTTCTGTTCCTCTGGCTACGACACTCGTTAATGTGGACTGCTCAGCAATGGCTACATCACAGCTTTGAGATAATGTCCCTAGATGTGATCTAACAAGGGAAAAATGTATCCCTCCTGCAAAGATAAACAACATGAGACTTTCCCAGCACTATCTGTTCCAGTCTAATGGAGAGAACATAGTTCAGTGTTGATGACACTGCTTTTCTGCTGGAACCACCTCTCGGGTGCAGCAGCGGAGCTGAGCATGCAGTGTCGAGGGTGGTCAGAAAGCTTGCCTTCGTGCATAAACCATATAGCTAACATATAGGTCAGTTCATTTAATTGTTCTCATCTAACTATTCTTGAATAGTGGTTGGCTGTATTCTTACGCTGCTCTAAACGGCCTGTTTGGTTTATGGACATTTCCGTCTGTTTGTCGCTGCGAAATAAATCAAATGGAAAACTTGCCCAAACATTTATTATAACATTCATTCTTTTTCAGCAAAGCTATCTGTTTATCACAGTAATCTGTTTTATCATACGAAATGGTCTTATCCATCTTTATGAGGAACCCAAATAGATAGTGAAACATAATTAATGTAGAGGTTTATGAATTCATTATATAATATTCTTCCCTGCCAATGGAGAATAATAGCTCATCCCCATCCCAAGATAAGTATTTTGGTCTCCCTTGTCTCCAGACAAGAGATACACAGAGATAGTATTTGGTTTGAGAAGGTTTTACCTCTGTGTCCAAGTGACAACTTGAATATATAAATATATGGGTCATTCCTCAAGAAAACATTTTCTCCTACAAGATTGTGTAGCATTTGGAAAGCACCCAAGTAAGATCTTCATAAAGCTGGTTTTCTGGTGGTTTTGTCCTCAAACAAAACAGATGTGCTCAGGTTTTGCTGCCCTCTGCCAGTGCAGGCACAAGTACTGTGGTAAAGAAAAAAAAATCTGGTAACCAAGCCTTTGATATAGAAAAACCACATAGAGCTGAGTCATAAACTGTGGACACAAGACAACTAATTATGGGTTATGTTAGGCATGGGGAACAGGTTAACTGCTACATAATTACAATTGAGATCACTGTGGACACAGTCAAGGAAATCCAGTTAATAGAAAGAAGTAAATGAAAATGTATTGGTATCTACAGAGGAAAACAAGTCCTGCCTGTTTTCTTTAGCTTCTCCAGTGATTTCATGTTCTTGATGCTTTATCATTGCTTCAGCATTGTACTTATAAAGCCTAAATAGGAGGTTCTATTTTTCATGAGAACAGCAAGGAAGGAGTTAGTAAAGGTTTTTTTCAATAAGTGCCCTGCATGGGCTACATTGCCAGCTGAGAGAAACTCCAGATACAAGCAACAACACAAACTGAAAAGCTGTGAAATGGAAACTTCTGTGAAATTGATCGTTGAGTGGTGGAAAGGAGATGGGTGGTCATACCAAAAGGGTTGGTAGTAAAAGCAGTATGGGGAAAGACAAGGCACTAGAAGCTGGACTCATTGGAAGACACTGTGGGCACCAGAACTCTGTGGCTCTCCTGGGCACCCTGCCTGCAAGGGTGGCACAGCCAGATCTTGAGCATAGCTGTCTGCTCTGCGGCCACCTCTTGTGGAGAAAAATCTTCTGACAACAACAAAGGTGCAAGAAAAGTGAGGTGAGCATCCAGGTAGACTGCATCCCCAAGGCTTCCCTGAAGGCCTGACTCACACCAGTTTGCAGGCTTCCCCACTTCCTCCTAGCTTGGTGGAAACTTTTATCCCAGTTCCTTGAACTCACCCTCCAAAAGTACACACCATTTCTGAGTACACATCTATATATAGCCTCCTTCTGCAATGCCACCTCACTGTCAGAGGCTGTTTCCCGTTGACAACAGCTAAATGTGGTATTGAAATTTGAGGTTAAGGTGATGGTCTCTACCTAAGTGAGTAGGCAGGCAGCCAAATAGACATCCACTTTGCTTGTCCTTGCTATGGCGTCAGAACTTGCACAGTGAAGTTGCAGGCAAACACTGTGGCTCACTGGGTTTCTCTGTTTGCCAGGATGGTGCGTGCCACTGTGGGGATACCGTGGGTAAGCCTGGGTGGTGTGGTACATGACAGCAACCACTGGCACAGGGTATCCCTCTGCCCCTCCAGGCATTTCCTCCCAGCTCTGTGGCTGAGAACATACTCTTGTGGAAAAGACCCAGGTGTGCTCCTGGTCTTTCATGCACACATGTACTCATCTTGGGTTTTGATCTGCAGCTCTAAAGGCACAAGTGCCTTCTTCAGATCACCAAGGAGGATTTTGCAATGTCCATTAGCTTTTCTGTAAAAATTTCTGACATCTGGGTCCTGTATGTACTAGAGAAGGTGTTTCTGTTTAAGTCACATTGACATCACGTGGGAAATGTCCAATGTGTATAAATCCGTCTAGCATCTCACAAGCCTCCATAGTTTTTATTACTGAAAACAACTTAGTCATCAACAGACTTTAATTAGCTGGCTGTCTCCTTCCTCCCACAGGTCATGGGTGCCTGAGATATCCCTGGTCCCAGAAATCATCCCTGGCTTTACACCACAATCCATTTCTTTTCTTTGCTAAGGAAAAGGCTTGACCCTGTCTAACCATTTCTAAGTCCTTGCCAAGACTTTTCTTCTTGCCCTATGGTTGCTTGTACTGTAACCAATTACATTGTGGATATTTGGAGCATCTATTAAAAAATTATGAAGGGCTTTTCTGAACACTAATGTAAATTGTGTTTTCCAGATCACCTTTTCTGCACCTCTCCTTCAGGCTATACTATTCCAGTCACTGACAAATTGCTGCTCCCCACTCACCAAACCTATGATTTAGAAAGAAGTATTTGTGATCCCCTTCCAAACAAAGAAACATCCTGTCTCAAGACCCCAACCATGAGTTATGAGCTTGTAGAGTTTTGCAGCCACTGCATATTAGAAATAACAACTAATTACAAAACTGCAAAGTGAAATATAATTACTAAGGAAGAGTATTTAAATGCCACCATATTTTATTTTGACAGATGAGCCTGTCTTGAAGATTAAGGACTTCTCATAAGAGAAATAAAGGTTCTCAAGTTGTTTTTTGATCTGAAGGCAATTTCTATACTTTTCTTTTTATCATCTCCTTTGAGGGGAACCATGACTCAGAAAGGCACAGGGTTACGGGTGGAATGAACATTAAAGGCTCCTGTCATTGCAGCGGGATTCTGAAAAAGATTTTCGGAGATTCCAAACCTATGATATTTTTTTTCTGTTTCTGCTGGCAGTGGTGTGGCAGGATTTAAAGCAAATTTGGGCCCTGATGGATCACAGTTGCTGCTCCAAGGGAAAAAACAAAAGAAGAGATTATTTCAAAAAACCTTTATATATCATCAAGCAAGAACCATACACATCGAGGTTCAGGAATCCCATTCCAAGTAATCTGACTAGGAAAAAACAACAGCAACAAAAACAGGAAAAAAGGGAAGAAAAGAAAGCAAGAAAGCCAGCACTGTCAGGCACCTGGAAGATGTTAGATTAACCAGGTTACTTACTGTACAAGAAGGGGAAAGCAACAGTGCAGCTTTGGTGATTGCTATAGTCGTTTCTATAGCTGAAGTACCTACTTTTGCATGTACCTATTTGAAGCTGGCTGCATAAGATATTCAAGTTTTTGTGACAGGCAAGTGGTCACTCCCAACTGCATGCTGCATCCCTAACTTCACTGCTCTTCTCCTGGAAAAAGATCTTGAACTGAGATCAAATGTAAACATATCCTTTTGATTTAAATAACTTAGGTATTAGGGACGTGAGGTAGTTTATAGGCCTTTCCATGTCTTGGTTGAACTAGTACATGTTAACACACTGGAGTCAACTGACTTAGACATCCACCCTTAAACATCCTAATCCACAAGCACTGTCTTATTTTTTTCCCTTGTTTTTTTTTTAAATTTCAAATTTCTCTCCTTAAACGGTCTTATGTTGGTTGCAGGCATGCATTTCCTTCATGTCCAATTTAGGCATGGGCCACTTTCCCAGAAATAAAATGAAGGCATGAGTAAAGAAAATGGCATGCAGATTATGAGCACTGGTGAGGAGTAGATGCCCTCCGTTACTACCAGTGAAGCCTTCTTACTGACATGATAAGCCAGTTCAGAGTTACCAATACTTCAAATTTATTTTGGCATAGGAAGAAATAATCAATCATTTTCTAAATGCAGATTCAACTTGCAGACCCATTCCAAGGAGTAAAATATTACCTTTTTATTTATTTGGCCTGGACATATGGAAGGACCATTCATCTGTGGAGCACAGATCTGTCACAAAGCATTGTTTAACTACAAGACCTCCTCTAAAACCTCTGGAAATCAGTGGGATTGACTTCAGCAGAGTTTTTGGCCTCAACACAAATGTGCCCATGCAACCGTCAATGGCACAGCAATCATTCTAGCCCTTTATACTTGCATGAAGCAACATCACGTTATATTCAACTTTATTGCCTAGATGAGCAGGTTTATCACCTGGAACCCAAAGCTACAGCGGCACAAAAGCAGCCACTGATATTTCATAACCCTGGATAGACAATAGGTAACTTGGCAGATATAAAAAGTGCTGCTGGTTCCGTGTCTCGCTAGTACCTTCCTGTGGTGTTTTATTTCCTCTGGGGTATATTCTTACTTTTCTTCCCATTGGCCATATCATCAAGTCCCACATAGGCCTGGTGGCCATTTCTAGAAAGTAAAGTAGTGGCAAATGTCAAAATCATATCAGTGAAGCTAAGCCGTACAATTTTAAGGAAGCTGAAAGTTGGGTCCATGTAAGTGCTTAGGGGCTGAACTGCTTTTTCTTCCCATCTTGAAGTAATATGCATCATGTTGAAATCTGAAAACAAGGAGTATGCATGCATTAAAAAAAAACCTTTCCCAATTCTTTTCCGAAGCATATTTTGCTATTTACTAAAATAAACGAGTAAAACTATCATCAGGAAAATATTGTTACATGACCATTGCCTGAAGTGTATTCTTACCACTGGATCATAATTCCCTTTCTTTCCATTCCTTAAAAGTTCATTCAGTTCTAACTTCTACAGTAATGTTTATCTAGAGTACCTAATTATATAGTGCAACCTGCATCTGGAGTGCTGGTTCAAGGTTATTATAGTCCTCCACAGACATAACAAAAATATTATTTTAAACTTATCCATTGAGGAAAAAAGGCTGCATTTTACTACTGATAGAAGCATATGGATGTAAAACAAAATGATTAGAACATTAGAAACATAGGAATGTTGTCTATTCAGATGAATTTACTCCGTGACACTTGCTGTCACTAGAAGTATCCGCGTTTTTTCTGCTGCAGACAAAAAGAATCTGACAAATTTGTATATATTAGATATACAAAATGACATAGACAAATAAGAAAAGTAAATTTAATGAATTCTTGTCAGTATATGTTCATTGTTGAGAAGATTTAATAAGATTAATGAGACATGAATAATGGAGTAGGAATTATAATGTAATAGTTTTTCAGTACTCAACATCTGAAAGTATTGAATACTGAAACTTCCACATAATCCATAATACAGTGATTATATGCAGACCACCATTACTTTTACTACAAAGAAGAAAACTTTTTCTTTGGCAGCAGTAAAAGGAAAGTGGGTAGATAAAACAAACTCTTTAATTCATATGTCCTTACTCATATGTTTCCCGTCAAGCATGGTTTCTTCTTTATTTAGAATCAATACTAAGTAAGGAAAGGATAAATATATAAATCACAAAACTCTTTCTGTGGGTGTATTGGTAGCCAAAGTAAATTGTCTGAGGTTTGGAGAGACCATGCACTCATTCTGTATTTGCTCTAAAATTCAGAAGTGATGAAGAAATATTTTGTTTCAATCCCTAGAATGAGGGCTGTGAGCCCTGCTGGGAGTGCTGGCTGTGTTTACAGTATGCAGCATTCCTGATAGATCCCTCACTACTCACTTCCATAGTATTCCCGGTCTCTGTGGAGGGGGTGAATGAGATCTACCACACAGCCAAAAATGGGAAGTCAGGAGCCTTTGGCTGGGGCCCAGCTATTGTTTCTGCCATGCTAAAGCAAGTGCAAGGCAAGAATGCTATAGGACCCTGTCTTAAGGGATTTATACTATGGAAATCTGATTCTGCTAACAGCTTGGACAGCTTCACAAGTGCAAAGACAAAAGGAGTCCCTTAAAGTCAGCAAGACTGAAGACAAAGAATGTGATTAATTATTTTACCAACAGTGAAATAAATTAATTACACTTACACCACTCCTGGAAAAAAAACATTTCACTGTTACCAGGCAGGTCACTTCCATTTCTCCTGCATCAGTGCCTGTATGTGAAATGGATGCAGTAAAATGCCCAGGTGATTATGTGATAATGTTGTGAAAGTTCACATTTTTGGCATGTCTTAAGAACTTCAATAAAAGGTGAATCAGAAGTGCAGAAAGTCTGATTTTTTTTTTATAATGTTTCTAGTTAGTTACTCAGGTAAGGCAGTCCTCAGATAATGAAGTCAGCTGGGAGAAATCACAAGTTTATTAAAGGTATGATTTAATATTACTTGAAAGCTCCTGGGACTTTAAACGTGTACCAATATTTTTTATTCTTCTTGATGATCAGAAAGAGCCTTAACTTTTATCTGGGTAAAAAATAGTATCAATATTAAAATAAGTTTAGGAACATGGGAATTGCTCCTTCTAGTTATTTGAAGCAAAGCAAGTTTTAAAAATAGGAAAGTATGAAATACATGTATATGGGATAGGTAAATCTGTGTAGCAGGCTTCACTAAAGCTGTGAAGTTCTTACATCTATGACCACTGAAGCACTACTTTTAAAAGCAAACATATTCACTCAATACCAACGGGGCAGATAAAGCTGGTCAAGTCACTACAGAAAATTCCTTCACTCTTCATAAGACGTTTCAACCTATGAGAGATTAAATGTCACCCCAAAATATCTGACTGCAACCACTTAGCAGGGTTTGTCCCCTTCCCTTCCTTTCTTTTCCCTTCCCTTCCCTACCCTACCCTATCTGGAAATGGCAAAAAAATGATCCGAGCCCTCAAGATGAACATGACAGAGAGAAAGTCTTTATTGGCTCAACTCCAAAGGAAATGAAATTACTTGGAGGAATTTTCAAATTTTGCATAAAATTAGCTGGATGCCAACCCACATGTTTAGATGTGGGTGAGATGAAAATTACTGTCACAGGAGATGTGGAAGGACAAATGATGAGACAACCCGCTCTTTGTGCTTCTGTCCAACAATGACAACAATCTGGAAGGAAGTGGTAACATAAAGGGGGCTATCTGGGATTACAGGCTGCCAGAACTGGTGCAATGTTTTTGTTGCATGTCTATTCAGAACCAAAAAACAGAAGGTTGACCCTTATGCATGTACAAAAGGTTCAAATAAGTGTAGTTCTGAAGTAATTGGCTTTCAGGGATACTAACTGATGTTTGCAGAACAATCATTTAAAGGAAGAGAAGAATCATTTAAAGCAGGGGGAAGAATACTGCCATGAAAATGAAGATGCCATGAAAGCAGCTTTGAGGCAGCTGGGATGTTGGTGTGGGTGGAACAGATCTTAGGTGAAACGGATCAAGCATTTGAATGCAAGGTGTTGGAAGAAAGCTGCAGAAAGTCTCTGTCCAGATTTCTTATGGAGTAAATACAAGACACAATTCATGACAACTTTTCCAACCTTTTTTTTATTATGTATTTTAAGCTGTAGAAATACTAGTAAAGGTATTTGCTCCCCACACTACAGCTCACAGTATCCAGAATAGGGCAATAAAGAGTATGATGATGTTTTAAGTATGAAACAATACTAACAATTGTCTCTTGCTTGACTTCTAAGACCCCTACTTGAATAGTATAAGACTTAAAAGCCCCACGGGTCATAGGGGAAAAAGAGAAAGAAGAAAGCAGAAAAGAGCTGCGGCAGCAAGATAGGCAGCTAAAGGGAAGCTAGAGTCATTTGTCTCTTCAAGCCTGGGACACAGTAAGTGGATTTATTGATGCTGAGGAAAAGCCTGATTCGAAATGCCACGAAAGAAAGGAAATTTTACAGCCCAGACATGGAGTATGGCTTGCAGATATAGGCCCAGACATGGAGTGTGCAGTATGCAGGAGCTAGGGATGAATTTGTCAGTGCAAGTGGATGCACGAAAGAAAATATTTCAGACTGTTAGTCCAAAGAAGGTGGGAGAATTTCACCCCTGCCAAATAAATCATAGGAGACCTTGGGGTGAGATCATTATTTACCTAGAGGGTGGGGTAGGACCTCGATCAAGCAGGGTGCTCTCAGCCTGGGACTCCATCCACATAAAAATCAGCACAAAGCCAAATGGGGAAAGTAAACAGCAGCAGAACTGAGGCCAGACAGGTCCAAATCTGATAAAAGCGCTTAGATCCAGAAACACCCCTTATTTTTCCAACTTCCATTAAAGCTATTACAGGGAGGATTGTGAGAACTGGCACATTGCTGCTACAAAATTATGTTCTTGCTGAGCCCAAATTAAAGGAATTTTTTTTTTTTTAAAGTCCTTTGTTTCTATCACAAAATAGAAATCAGGAAAGCTGGAGCAGTTGATCCAATGCAGTACAGTATAAGGAGATCTTCTTAGTCTGAGTGGAAGTTCTACAATTCGTACACTGAATTAACCATCAGTATTTTTTTCAGCACAAGGGAAATGATTTCTCATATGAGATTTTCATATAAGATAAATGCTTATGTGACAGCAAAATACTCCCAAGTACACTGGGAAAGGTAAATAGAATACCTTTTTGTCTCACATCCCAGAGCTCTTCAAGACATCCTTGCCATGCCAGCAGAGTGCAATGGATGTCAGGCTTTTTTGGGAGTTGCACTTCAGGGCATATCTGGCTACTTTTTTTATGCATTCCTGTCCTGGTTTGAGTTAGAACAGAACTAATTCTGTTCAATCCTAACCCAAGAATTCCTGAATAAAGTTCCAGAATGCAGTCCTCCTCAGCCTGGTTCCCATCTGCTGCTAAGTCCTTCTGCCACAGCATCAGTAGTGTGGTGACTTATCATCAAGGGGGGTTGGGTTCATTATTGGTTTTGTATGTATTTGTATATACTTCATTTTATTGTTACTATTTTCTTTAAAGTCGTTCTCAATTTATTTTCCAGTCCACAAGTCTCTCTCTTTCTTGTTCCAATTCCCTTCCCCTTCCTGTGCTGGGGGTGAAGAAGGGGTAATCACTTAAGTCACAGGATTAGTGGTCAGCCCAGCCCTAACCCTTGACAATTCCCTACTCTCCTCTTGTTCTCTTCATATTTATAGTCAAAAGCTCCTGAGGATCTTCACTGAGAGTAAAGTTGAAAAATAAAAAAAAGGAAAGGGTTGAAACACCTTGAAACATCTGCCTTTTTTTTTTCATGTTTTATTATCTCCAATATTGTCAAAATATGTGTAAGCCATTGGTCTCAAAGAAGTAATGTACATGATAAATTTTTTTCTACTTCAAGCTAGGGGGCAACAGGCTTAGTGTAGCAGTTTGCCCCAGTCCTTTGTCTTTTTATTAGTTCAACCAACAAAAACAAAAATAAAATCTGAATTTGTTTTTTCAATTTCAAATGCTTGAGAAGTTTTCACATAGAAAGCACAACACAAACCACAAAGCATGTAGATGTGTTGGCAACTCATTTGGGTCTTAACGACCATTATGTATATCTTTACTGGGGAGAAAGAAGTTCCTGTGTTTTTTTTCCAATATACCATTGCTTTAGTGGGAGTCAAAAGTAGAGTAAAACCATTGTGTTAACCAAGAGGATGCCAAGATGATAGTGTTCTTCAGCTGTTCCCAGCACTAATACCCACTTGAAAGCAGTAAGGAGACCTTATTTCCTTTTGGGGGGTTTATTTTAGCATTTGAAATATGGCAGATAGCATAATTGGATTTTAAGTATCTGATCCAAATTTACTCCAAGCGATTGAGTCAAAACAAATACAAATTCAGGTTTGCCTAGTGCATTTAAAAACTGGCAGAACATGAATTTCAGGACCTCACCAATTACAGCATTTCACTTACTTCTGAAACAGTTCTCTGCATGTTGTTTCTATCTAAAACTGTGTCCCATACTTTCAGGCTTAGTTGCGGGTTCATAAGTGTTTGTTCTATTATTCAATCATATTATAAAATGAACCACATTTTCCAATAGCTGCTTCATGTTCCCTGTTTCATTTTTATTTGCGGCATTTTTTTAAACATCACTTGTCCCACAGGATTTCATTTTTGGACCACTTTTGTAAGCCACTAAAATTTTTGAATTCTTAAAACTTGTAATCTGAGCTCTGTTTAAGCCCACATGCCAAAATCTTATCCAAAACCAACGCCATACCACTTCTAAGTTGCCTAACAAATAGGTCTGTACCCTCTCATAAAAAAACAAAGATCCCTGGCCTCCTGTATTTTTCACCAACAGAGAATTACTTCAATATCCATGATGCTTGAATATTGTCCTGCACCATATAAACATGAGCCTCCTGTCAACTATATCTGTTTTTAACTCTTACATTTTAAATCCCCTGATTTCCTATGGTCTGATGACATTGTCACTCAAATACAGGGAAAAAGAGATTGTGTTTACTGGCAGGCTAGTTTTCATCAGCTAAACCACTTTTTAATCTTTAAAAGCCAGCTACTGACTCTGCCATCTCCATTGTCTTTGTGCTCACTGAGCAGCACATTTTGGGCTCCAGATTGTCGCTATTATCCTTTCTGTGACACAGAGCCCATGTATTGGCAACACCCCCTGAATCCAGGCTGTGGAGCTCTTGAGAACAGTGGAAGAAGAGAAACTGGGGAGGTTTGCTGAAGCTCTGATAGCTGTCTTATCTAATCTCCAAATGGCAAACCAGAAGCAGGCCCAGTTTTTGCTGAGAAATCTCTGTTTGCAGTTCATGTTCCCATATGGCACTTGAAACTCTTAAACCCACTTTTCTACTTCACAGTTATAGGTGTCTTAAGTTTCCCTCCTATCACACAGTTTCTCACAAAGCTTATCTCCTTACTACACAGATCATTCCTGCTTCTTTTAGGACAAGAATCCTCAGATCTTTCAGGAAGGCAAATCAAGCAAGATGAAGCTTTGTATTTTGCTTTCACCTCCAGTAAAAAAAAAAAAGAAATATTTCTTCCTACACTATAAGGAAGAAGGTGATATCATTGCTAGAATCAAGGTCTGGGCTAGATCCTTCTTTGTCTCATTCTGAAATATCTCTTTTGGAAACTGTAGTCCACAATCAGTAGGTGAATAAAAGTGTCTGTAAGTCATGAAAGAATGTCTCAAAATATAAAAAAAGATCTATGTCCATGAATCTAAGAAGCCAACAGATCCACATGCATGTCCTAATCCCTCACTAAGGAATCTGTAGAGTACCTTAGCTGAGAAGAGTCATGGGAAAAGGCTGTAAATGGAAGACACAGAAAGAAAAAGCAAGAAAAATGCAGAGTATAGAGAAATGTGGCTAAAGGTGGACCTACACTCTGGTTCAGCAAATATTTCATAAGCCTTTAATATATAGCTCCTTTCAACAGGCCTCAACAGTCTTCATAACCTGCAGCTTATTTATGATTCCACATCACAGGAATATTACAGCAACCTCATTTTGGTGGCAAACGTGTTGTTGACTGTGACATGTTTGTATCTGCAGAAAGGGTTATATTTGCCTTCACATGCTCTTGGCCAGAGTAGTTCCTGGAGAGTCCAGGTATACAACTGGAATGTGCTGAATAGTCTGTTATACCATCCTACAAGTGTCAGTCATGCTTTCTCAAGGAGAAGTGCTTGTCTAAATTCTGCCAGCTCTTCTGGCTGCCTATCCAATTCATCCTGTCTAGCATGACTGGTGAGATCTAAGCCAGGGCTCAGGCTTAGCAAAGTGGTCCTTCACTCATCATTCATGTCAGAAATGACAGTGATGTATAAGCTGAAAGTCATCAGTCAGTTGGAGGCACTGAAGTCAGTATTCCGCCCTAACCTTTCCAATGTCTTCATACAAAAGCCATGCCAGAATCAAGGGGATATATATTAATAGGCAAATACAAATTGATTCTAGACTGTAGATCCATGTTAATCTCATCTCCAAAAAGAAACACTGGAATAGCAAACTGATATCACAGGTACATTCCTAAGATTTCCTCACTCTTGCAGATAAACACAGCACTTCAACATGAACTTCTGAATACGGGTACAATGCACTACTGTGTTCTATAACAGACAGCATAAACTAGTGTTTAGCAAAACTATTTTACCGTGCTTATTCACTTCTTAATTATTTATAGTCCAAAATTCCTTGTGAGCTGTATGTATACTTCTGTGTCTTGCTGAGACTGTTGAAAATGAAAGTAAGAAAGTGAATTCTAAATAGAGCCATTCTGTGTGCAGGTACACAGAAGGACATTAAGATATTGTCAACGGCTTGATGTCCAGCTGGAGATCAGTGACAAGTGGTGTCCCTCAGGGCTCTGTGCTGGGGCCTGTACTGTTTAATGTCTTTATAAACGATATCGACAGCAGCATTGAGTGCACCATCAGCAAGTTTGCAGATGACACCAAGCTGTGGGGTGCTGGTGATAAGTTGGAGGGGCAGGATGTCATACAGAAAGACCTGGACAAGCTGGAGAGGTGGGCCCAGGTGAACCTCATGAGGTCCCCAAGGGTCCCTGTGTCCCCCCCCCACAAGGGAGGGGACAGAGAGGTGACAAGAGGGGGACAGAGGGTGATGGAGTGACAAAGGGATGACAAGGTGGTGACAAGAGAGTGATGGGGAGTGACAAGGAGGTAGAAAGGGGTGGCAGGAGGGTANGCTGGGGCCCCATCCCTGGAGGCTTTCAAGATGAGGCTCTGGGCAACCTGATCTAGTTGGGGATGTCCCTGCCCACTGCAGGGGGTTTGGACTAGACGGCCTCCAGAGGTCCCTTCCAACCCAAACCATTCTATGATTCTATGATTACAGTTGGTATCTGAAATTGTGATGCTTCTTAATGTCTGAAAGTCTGTCTTACAGCTAGCTTCCTTTAAATGAATGATGTTTTGTTTGCAATTTTTAAGATTCTTTGAAAAGCCAACAAAATCCTATCAGCAATTCATCTACGTGGAATTGTATTGACAGGACTGGAAATTCTATCCAGAGAAAGTAAGACCAGACTGTCATCTTCTGGGTGGACTAGCTTTCTAAGGGAACATAAGAATCAGTCCGAAAATAAACTTCATAGATAATTTTTAGATGCAGACAAATGGCAAGTTTCAACAGCCGGGTATAATTTCAAGTCTTGATGGTTGCAGATCATGTGTGCCAATTTACAAGTCTTTCTTTTCTTATTTTTTTCTCCCTTGACACAATCATGATCTTTTTCACTTTATTCCCTCTTGTTCTTTTTTATTTCAAAGCTCTTCCCTGTCTGCCTGCATAGGAAGTCCCATACTCAAACGTTATTCAATACAATATTAAACCTTCTGTTCCCATCTGCAGTTCCACTTGTTTCTGCTTTTTGTGCCTGATTTCCTTATTCTTCTTTTCTTCCACATACATTGATCCTGGCTCCATACCCAGACTTTGCAAATCAGTTCTGTACCTAGTGAATCTGCTTCTCATCATCTTTCCCACTTGAGGTCTTTGTTTCAAACTTTCCTTTCTTCCAAGGAGTTCTCATTAATTCCCATTCCTAGCTGTCTCCTTAGGCTACTCAGCCATCTCTCCCTCCTCAGTGTCTCTTCATCCAGACTCGCTTCTCATCCAATTCGCTTGCTCTCTTTTGTAACTACCTCCTCATTCCAACAGTGTCTAAAGGTGACCAATGTCCTTGCACTCATCTTTCCTTGTGGTTTTTCATCTAACCAGCAGGAGTTTCTTTATCCCTGCTGTTGTTCTCTTCTGCTCTTGCCAGTCTCACAGTTTTTCATATTGCCCCTGTTCTTCCTTACTGATTTTAGATTATGGTCTTCTTGTCCAAGCAGTTTCTCCTTTTATTTTCTTTTTTGACAAAACCCACCAGCTCCCATGCTTTTCCAGCTTATCCTCTTGGTCACCTCCAGTGACATATCTTTTTTGCCTACACTCAAGTTAGATGATTTCTTGATCTCTGTTGATCTGGCAGTGTGTGGGCACAGGAGGCACAAGTCAAGTGCCAGCTTTCTGCTACATTTAAAAGCATCTGCAAGAAAATCCTGGTTGTTAAGGATGCAGAAGGCTCAAGTCACTCCGTGGAGATAATACAGTTGGCATGCAAAAGGTAGCACATGCTCAGGACAGACAGGAATTTTGAGGAATTTATCTGCCAAACTCTACCACATTACTAATGAATAGGGTTTAAAACCCAGCCAAATATGGGCAAATGCTTATGTGTCTGGCACCAGGGTGCCTCCAGATTGCCAATCTTCAAGTCAAACCATGGAGAAGCTAGCATTTCCAAAAATGAATTCTTATAACCAATTCATTAATATTGGCAAAACAGTGTCTTTTTCCTAATCTTTTTTCTGGGAAATAGCATAACCATTTTTGCTGAAACTTTCCAAAAAAAATCTAAGCAGAGGCAGACACCCAGCATAAAAATTCACAAAGTTATAAATAACCAGAATACAGATTTATAATTAGAATCATCAGGCAAATTTACGGTATTGGATAGCCTATATCTATAACAACCATTTTTATTACTGTAGCCCCAAAATCACTGCTCAGGGACCACAGCTCCACCGTGTTAAATGTATACAAACATGCAACAGGGAGATGTCCACAATATTCTTATCCCAAAGAGCATATAATCCAAATGTTAGACAACAGAAAACAGGTAGATCCAGACACATGGGAAGTGCAAGAAAATACTACTCAGTGTGACTAGTAAATAATCTCAAGGTACCATCGGTCTATGTATTGTCAAGCTTCTCATAGGTATTTGGAAAAATAAGAGCTTTAAGGAGAATGAGGATTGATCAGAGGATGATTAGGTGGTTTTGCAGATACACACAGAAGCATGGGGTCAGGATGGGAAAAAGCATCAGCGAATTTAACCGAAATGAATCAGTCATGCTGTGGACTTCTGGACAGATGACATCCAGCAGTGAGAAAGGTCCAGTAAATAGAGGGAGAACAGACTGGAAAGCATGCAGAGTCAAGGATGGCAGCCAGGAGGTTACCCTAATTATTGGGATTGCCATTTGTGCCCATTTCTGTGCATAGCTCGGACTGTACGACTTAAGGATCATTACTCCCTTTTTCTTTGACCTTCTTGCCACTCCAAAAAGGAGGAAACACAAACTGTCTGCTTCACACTGGGTGCATGGGAAAGAGGATTGTTTTCTGAAGACCCTATTTCTTTGTTGTGCAAGAGAGACCGTTTGGAGGTAAAATAAAACGCATAAACTGCGGGTTTTTGGGGTAGTGGGATGGAAGTGACTTTAGCAGCTTGATGCCAAAATCTGAAACTCTCCACCATCCTTTGTGCTGCTCTTTGGCCTCCTCCCTTTAGCCTCTTCCTCTGCAACACTGGAGGCAGCCGCAGCCCCAGGGCTGCTTTGTGCAGACTGGTGAGCGTTCAAGTCTGGGAAGGTTTGTTCCCCTTCCCAGCATGACGATTGCAAAACAGCAGGAAGAAATTCCTGGTTTCACCCTAGATGGAGGGGGCCACCCTCGAGGCAACCGCCTTCGAGTCTGTCCAGCCAGATTGGCCGTACCTACACCCCAGCAGTCGGAGGTGTGATTAGAGCTGTAGCAGAGCTGTGGGGCCCTGCGTGCAGACCGGCAGTTCAGCAGCGGCTGCAGGAGCCGGGACGCTGAACACAAAGTCGATCGTCTGGGTAAGGCTGCGAACAGCCGCGGCTTTCAGCGCCGGTGAAAAACCAGTCTGGAAAACAAACCGGCTTGCTCGCCTTCCAGCTGGCGACAGGGCTGCTTCGCGGGCGGGGCCCGGGCAAGGGCTGGGGGTTCCTGCGGGCAGCGGTATAGGGCCGTGAGTGGCGGGAGCGTGCGGTGTGAGTGCCACCTGCTGGGCCCAGCCGGGCTGAGGAGCCCTGCACGACGCTGACCTGCCACCACAGCCCGACAGCGCCCCGCCACGAGCACCCACTGTCCCCTACAATCGCCCTGCCTCGAGCGCCCACCATCGCCTACCATCTCCCTGCCTGGAGCACCCACCATCGCCCATCATTGCCCCACCTCGAGGACCCACCATCACCTGTCATCTCCCTGCCTCAAACACCTACTGTTACCTGTCATTGCCCTGCCTCAAGTGCCCGTCATTGCCCTCCACCACTGATGACAAGCACCCACCATCACTTGCCATGGCTCCACAAGAGCCCGTCATCACGTACCATCACCCCACCACAAGTGTCCCCCTTCATCCAACAAGTGCCTGTCATCCACTACCACCACACTGCAACGTGCTCCCCAGCATCCACCACCACCCCACAGAGCACCTGCCATCACCCCATGACAAGCACCTACCATTATCTGCCATTACCCTGCCTCAAGCACCCACTATCACCCACCATCACCACACACCTCCTGCAGTATCAGTGACCAGCAGATCTACTCCTGCTCACCAACGAGGCTGGCAGCCTGCAAATGGCATATATTACAGGGAATGGGGTGGCAGGCCTCTCCTTGCACACAAAGTTCAGGAATGGCATGTTATCTGGAGGGGCAGTAGCAGTAGAGATCTTGCCCTGAGAATGGCATTGGAACAGCTAGTCCCTGAGACGTGCTAAGACAAAGGCATACTGAGACAAGGGGGTCCTGCTGTGAGTCCTCTACAGTGGGAGTCACCCTGGTTCCTCTGCCAGTGCCCTCAGGCTGAACTCAGTGCTGTTTTCACTCCTGCCGGCATGTCCGCGGTTTATGCTACTCAGATCCTTTAAGTTCTTGCAGGTGGCTTTAAGGTGATTTCATAGCTTTGCTAGTAAACCTGCAAGATCTTAAGCATCAGTAATTTAGACCTGAGCAAGACATCAGTCATGCACACTGCAGTTTGCCTCTCTCTGCAGAAAGCATCCCTTGCTCTCTGTTTGGTTTATTATTGTCGGCAGGAAGATGAGTTCTTCCAAAAGCCTAAGCCTCCTCTCCAGAAGCAGTGAGGGGGCTCATCTTCTCAAAACAGTCATTCAGCAATCCCTAGACCCTGGCTGAGAGCATGCAGTCTCCTGCTAGCCCCACAAAACTGTCTCTGTGGGGTATAAATATTCCCTCTGAGAGCAATCAGCATCTGGGTCCCAAGTAGCTGGCTGAGGTGAGAGTGGACCATTGGAGAGGATAGAGCAGCATGAGATAATCTCAGCTGTTTGTTTGTGTTGGAAAATAACACCATCATTCCAGTGCCAGTGGCCTGGTGTGACCTGCTTTGCTGCAAATGCTTGTCTTTGGCTCATGTTTTCAGCTTCTCTCTACCACACATTCATAAGGCTTCTGGGGAAAAAGATTCACATAATTTTTTGATGGATTTCACCATCATCTTCATACTGAGTTGACTGAGAAAAAGATCTTCAAGAAGGATCAAGAGGTAAAGAATCCATAACTTCCCTTGTTCCCTTGTTTTCAAGGATTAATTGCCCCCTCAGTTAATTTTTTATTTATTACTTCTAATTGCATTTGTCTGGCTTTATCTACAGTTCTGGTTGTTTGGTTTTTTTTTGATTGGCTAAACTGGCTCTGCCTAAAGGGACATCTTTAGGACTTTGGCAATTTCTGTTCTTTCCTTTATCACAGAATCACAGAACAGTTCAAGTTGAAAGGGACCCATAAGGGTCATTGAGTCCAACTCCTAGTCTTATACTGGACACCCCAAGAATCACACCATGTACCTGAGAGCGCTGTCCAAGTGTTTCTTGAACTCCATCAGGCTTGGTACCATGACCACTTCCCCAGGGAGGCTGTTCCAGAGCCCTGCCGCTCTCTAGGAGAAAAACCTTTTCCTGATATCTAGCCTAAACCTTCCCTGACTCAACTTCATTCCATTTCCTCTAGTCCTATCACTGTTCACATATTGTTATTTTTCAACATCCACTCTGCAATATGGAAGGTTGATCTGAACAAGTGTTTTCCTGTTTCAGTCTGATCAGGAAGACTGGACAAAAGAAAATATCAAGACCTATGGACTCCTCTGTTGACATATCTAGATATACCTATGACCATATTGGTCCTTTTCTTGAGGATTCACACTGAAAATTTACTTTTCCCTCTTTTCCTGCTTTCTAGCACTTAGGCTTTTTTTTTGCCCTGAAACTGTTGTCTTCTTGACATACTACTTTCACTCGATTTTAATAAAAGTAAATTGATTTGAAAAGGCACAGTTTAAGAAATTATCTCTTTTGCCCTATAAACCTTACTTTTTACCTCAAGAAAGACCCATTTGATGGTAATTCCTAATGACAGCTACTTTACAAGGTTTACGGTGGTGATATGTGAAGTCAATATGTGTACATTTCAGGTAGACATGAGCATATTTTCTATCCTTATTGTCAGAGGTTGAAGGCTCAGACACAGCAGTGGTCTAACAATTTACAGCATGATTAGTTTTGATGACTTCCTGTGTTCATGCCCTTAGTCCATAGGAAACATGACATAAATTAAACCTCAGCAGAAGACATGCACATTACTCTGCATGTGTACTTTTAAACTACTGGGAATTTGTTAAGTAATTCCTTAACCTGTGAGAATTCCTGTCTGTGTCCTAAGTTAGGGATATGGTCTCAGAAGATCTTCCCTTAGCACCTCTCCAGGACTCTATTTTCTCTGGTACCATCAATGTGAAGTAACCAAACAGCACAAGAGTTATTAAAAATAGACAGAAAATGTATTTCCAAAGAAGTAAAAAAGAAAATTTGAATAACATCCACATTTCAATAGAAGTGAATTACTTACATGTCTCTTTGGCCATTTTTTTTTCTGGTCTGCCAATAACTCCTGTTAGATAGGCAGAAACAATCTCATGTATTGTGGCCAGAGATCTTTCTGTTCGAATCTATGTTATTCAGAGGCTGCTTCTGCTTTTCAAGGCAGATTTCTCCAGTTATTTACACACTGAGTATCTGTAACAAAGTTTAACTGTTTCCAAGAGGGGTATGTAAAAGTGTCTCATGCCAGCAGAGGTGATTCACTTCATTTGAGTAACAGTGCACACTCATGGGAATTGCACTCTTTTATCTAGGTTGATTTCAGATTAAACTAATTAAAACTGCATAAAAAAAAATATATATGGATGAGTGCTAAAGTATCCCACTGAGAATGTAAAGACTCTTAACAATGATTGACTGCTATCTTAAAACCACTTAACTACTCACTTCTGAGATCTTACCCTACAGATCCTTCTCCATGTAGAAGTACTCAAACCTCTAGTTTCAGTCACCTCCCCTCCAAGCACCTTTTGGAAAATATATGAATGGTGGTTTCAGCCCATCTGTAACGATCTTGCTTTTTGTCAAAGTCCCCATATACATCCTTCCACCATGCTCTGAGATAAAAGTGTGTTGCAAATCAATTGTAAGTAAAGTAAGGCAGCAGAGGTGAAACTGAGAGCTTGGAGCAAAGATACGCCATGGTGTTCACCTTGGCAGGACATTCCTTACCAGTAACAGAAATTAAAGCTGGCATGCAAAAGCTTGTCTTTGTTTTTTTTTTTTAATTTTAGCAATAGCTATGTGTTTAGCTGTTATTGGTACAGCTAACACAATAATGGCCTAGGCTTGGCAGAGCATGAACAGTGTTACTAACTGCTTGTTCCCAATTTGCTCCTCTTCAGCTTCAGTAATGTGGTTAAAATGACTGTTTCTTGTCTACATTCTGAGTCCTACCAGTCATATCCCTACCTTCAGTGGGTCTGCACCCCTAGGTATATGAAAATGGGAAACTTTCCAAATTGATGTAAAAAAATTAAAGCCAGAAGGTTATTACTCTATTTCAAAACATGTCATTCTGAAATCTTATATGGAAGACATCATCCAAATGATAAGCAGGTTGAATTAACCTAGATTTTCTCCTTGGAGAGAACTGGATCTATTATTTCTTGTTATGAATAGAATTTCTCATTACATCAGTCTAGCTGCTTAGCAGTTTTGCCAGCTGTTCTAGAGTCAGCCCAAGGCTACAGGCATAGCTGGGGTTAGGGGCAGCAATATGGTGCTTTCTTCTATTGAGTGCACTCTGATTTCATTGCTAGGTACATAAAGACTCCACAGCTACCTGTAAGACCAATGCTGAGGAGAAAATATCACTCTACTTAGGGAAGTAACACGCCACTGACCTCTGGGAAACTGAGTGTTCTTGTGTCTCAGTTTTGGTGCCATCAACTAATGCAAATTTCTTCTTTACTGAGGACCTTTTAATATTATCCTGTGGGGACAAGGGTATTTCTGCTTTACAAACTGGTTACACTTTCCCTCTAGAAGCCATTTCTCTGTCTCTTCCCTTCCTTCCCTTTTGTGTGTGTGTTGGGGTAGTCTACTGAGTTAATTGTGAATGGCTATAAATAGTAGTGTTTGAACCTTTCTAACTGTTTTAATCCTGGTTCCCAGGAGTCTCTGCACACACAGCACACATACATTGACCCAAAGGGTTTAATCCAAATTGAATACATTGTATCTTTCAATACCTTTTGATAAAGCTGATCACAAGCTGCTGTGGACCATGTCTGGAGCTGCCAAATGTGGGGCAGCTTTGTGTGGTAACTCTTACCAGAGTGAATGGGTGATCTGGATGGAAAGAATCATCCTGTTGCTGAATACTCTGCATTTTTTACTACTTGGAATCATTAAGCAAACTGACAGCTTGTTCTTAATTAAAAGGTTTACTAAGATAACTCTGTGATAGAGTGACTGCATCACTGAGATGAAGCAGCACTTTTTTTTTGCTGCTATCATTTATATTAACTCCCAGAGGAAAATCAGCTCTGCTAATTAGGACTTGTGAGTATAAATGTCAATATGTAACTACAGAGTACAGAGGAAAAAGTTCTTCAGCAATAATGTCTTCACTCTACAGAAGAACACAGAGTGAAACATTTATGCAAGAGGTTAGTCTGAAGCCAGTGGAAGGGAAGGATCCAACCATTTTAGAAATACCTTTGTAAACATTTGGCTGTTGCACAATGAATTTTGAACACTGTCTTCTCTTGAACAAACACTCATTATTTGTTCTTCATTTCAAAATATCCTGCAGTAATCTAAGTCTCTGTTGTTCATATCAACAGAGAAAACAAAAGAGAGGTAAAAGACATCTTAACTAATTCAAATCCTAAAGGTTAGACATTCAAGAACACAGCTATTTACCTTTTTTTCTCCCTGAACTTTTTACCTTTCTATGCAATTGAGATATAAATAAATTACTTAAGAATAGTAACATAAAAAATAACTTCTGGTAAACTGCATTTTCATTATGTGGTTGGATAGAAAAATATTGATGTTTAAACAACTGTAGAGAGAAAATCAATGAATGCAGCAGTTTGGAGGAAATACTTTAAAAACCTGGGAATAACTGGGTTGCTGTAGGGTTTAGTTGGGGATGTTCCTGCCCACTGCAGGGGGGTTGGACTAGATGACCTCCAGAGGTCCCTTCCAACCCAAACCATTCTGTGATTCCGTGAAAAATAGAATTCTTTTTAATGTCCATAGTGAAGGAAAAAAAAATTCTGTGATACTATTGACTATCCAAAATAGCCAACCTATAGCTAATTTTTTTCTGATTAAATATGATCTCAAACAAGTTATTTGTCCTTCATTTGATATGACATAGTTTTAAATCAGTACGTATAGAGTCTGACATATCAGCCAACTGTGGGGGGCACTGACTAAAACCAGCAGCCACTAAGCTTAGGAAACACGATGAACTACAGTGGGCACATAGCCCTCCAAAGCTGTCCAGCACTATATTCACCTATAGACCTGAAAAATAATTGTGACATGCAGATTATTTGCAACATTTTACTCTAAAGACTCATGCAACTAAATCGAATGTTCCTTCAGTGTGATGAAATTTGGGATGTCCCAAATGACATCCATGAGCCTGTTCCTCATGCACACCCTTCACTGCTCAGTGAACACAAGATCTCACCTGTGTTGGCCTCAGCCATTAATTTTTTCCAGTCAAGCGCATAAAATCTCTGGCTTCAGTTTGGATATGTCTTAAATCAGGATGGATTTACCTTGGTGCAGAACTTGGTAAGATGGTAATATAGACCTTAGCTCCTTGGGGAACTCCTAGTGTACCTCAACAGGCAACAAACCTGGACACTCAAGGAATGCAAAGTCATCCAGGTTATAGTAATATATGTATTATTTCATTGTCTGTCCTAATTTAGATTAATCTAGATATTTAAAACCAAGTATCACTTGAGTGAGAGCTGAGTTATGTCTCACTCTAACATTGTTATACGCCTTGTCAAACACTGTAGGAAAGGACTGTGTTAAAGGATTTGATTTTCAAGAAAAATTCTGAGTTGAAATCTGTATTTATTTGTAGCTGAGATTTAACAAATCTATAACCTGGTAGACAGAAGTTCGTTATAACAACTTGGGCCCTAGCAGGGTGGGAACTTCCAGTTGAAAAGATCTAGTAACAAATATTTCTTTGGCAAAATAGAAGCATTTTATGCTGAAAACACCAACTTCCTTAAAAAATAGAATTGTTTTTCTACTGAGAAAAAAATTAAAATAAAATATTAGGTTTCAGGTTAGCTTGGACAAAATTGTTTTGTTACCCAACAGTGTGTTCCAGCATCCAAGCCCAGGAGCCACAACTGCCAACGTGCAGGCAGCAGTTTTGGCTGTGGATGCCAGCGCTCTGTCTCAGAGCGGAAAGGAGATGTTTAATTCCACAGAGGAAGCGTGGTGTCAGACATGGTGTTCTTGCTGTTGTTCCTGTTGGCTAGCTTGTGGTCTCCCCACCTCTTTCCTCCTCAGTCCAGTGCTGTCAATCCTATTCTGGGCTGCTAGGCTCTTTCCAGCCCAAGCCCAGTGCCCAAGCAAGTCCCTTGGGTTTCTGAATTCCTCCCTCTAAACGGGGCTTTTCCTTGCCAGTCTGCATCCAAATCTCCTGATCTTTCCACCCTGTTTACTTACCCGCGTTTTAACGTATCATTTTTTTCTCTTGTTTGTGCTTCTGCTCTTCACTTGACTGGTACTTTATTCAATACCTTCTGGGCACAGATATTCCCTCATTTGTATTGACAGTCCTGCAGACAGTTTTGTACCATTGTAAAGCTTTATCCTCTGTATGCATATGCCTTCTTCGAGGTCATCAGCACACAATGGAGGCAGTCCAGCTAGTAGTACTAATTCCAGGTTGACTGAATCTGGGATTCAGCCTGTCAGAACTTACAGGACAGAAGACTCCTAAGGAGAGAGCCAACAACAGCAGGAAGGGAAAGACTGGAGAACTAAAACACCTCTTGAAAATACAGGGGAGAAAAAGATGGAAAAACAAGAGTGAGAGAATCAGTGGTTTCAAAATGGCTTTTACACCATGGCATGAAAATCTAAAATACAAAGAAAAATACAGGTTTAACCTTCTAACTTTCAAAATGGCAAGACAGTTCCTACTGTGGTGACAGTTTTTGAATGTATGCTTCTTTAAAAAGCTTGAGATTCCCCAGTTTAAGAAGACGTTAGAGGTTTCTGAAGATCTTTCTGGGCTCACACAGAGTCACTGTTGCCCAAATAATATCTCATATCCACAACTACTGCACTAAGGCTAACCTAATTCCAGTTGCTTTGCATTTGTGATGGGTTAAAATGCACATACAGATGCTGTGATGGGGATGGCATGGAGTGCATTATCCCATGGTATGCCATTTCTATGGATGCACTTGCTTTCTTTCAGAGGGTCTACAGGCACCAGGTCCAGGCCTTCTAGACCCAATAGGAATTTTTTCCTTGTTATGAATGGTCCTTAGGATCAGTCTTGTAATGAAAAAAAAAGAGGTCATTTTCTCTCTAATTGTCCCCTTGCTAAAATACTTATGGATTGAAGACTGCTTCAGATTCTAACATGATTAATAACACTGAATGATTTCTGCACACTTCTGCTCTGCAAGAACTGTGCTGCCAATACCAGTTAGTAACAGACTTATCAGAAAAAAAATAAATTATATTTGCACATGGTAAGCTCCAGATAATTACAGAGGAAAACAATTTCTCCTTCAGATGGTTTTTAGGAACATGAGAGATAAATCAACTCTGGCAGGGCTGATTCAGCAGGAATCCAGTGGACCTCAGTAGAGCAGGACTATCATCCCTCCCACCTCTGGGCTGGTAGTAGAATTTTAAGAAGTAGCTCCTAAGAGACTCCTCAAAGCACATCACGGTATGTAATTCATTAGCTCAGCTGCACCTGAGGTCTTGGATTTTCTGAACAGGTTCTGCTTCTGCAAAGTGACTATAAAAAACAGAGACCGTGCTCAAGCTCAAGTCTCCAGAGGAAGTCCATAAGGCTATTCTAAAAATGCAATCAAAAAAGGCCTCTGGCCTTGGTGGTTTGTAGACTGATTTTAATAAGAATTACCAGAGCATTTTCTCTCCCAAACTGGGAGAAGATTTTTCATTATTGAAATAAAAACCTGTCACTCAATTAAAATCTGTGTATGCCACAAACCACGTGGAACTCAGATCGTAAAGGATAGAAAGTGCCACTGACAACCCAATTTGTCAATTTTATTTTGGTTTATCCTCTTATCTTTGCTCTAATCTCTTTTTAAAAATCTGAATAAATGTTACAATAGTTGTGGGAAGGTTAGAGGAAAAATAATTTTACCTAGATTTGAGGAAGCCAGGGTCTGACCAATTAACACTTTAGTCAAGGCTGGCTGAAGATATAATGTCAAAAATCTTAACAGATGTGAAGTGATGCTAGATGGGGAGGGAGGTGGTATGTTGTCTCTGCTGCAGTGCTATAGTTTCTGAACACTTTCTAATGAACACAGAGGTGAAATTTGGAGGATAGCAAGTTATACCAGCAATTGTTGGTACAAATTTTGAGAAATGGTTGCTCAAGAGATTATTTTCTAATGTTAGTGCATACTCAGGCCAACAAGGAAACTCTTAACCAGAAGAAAAAGAGTAAAAATGAATTCCTTGCCTTTCACAGTGTATAATTAAGCTGTGAAACTCATTTTTACGAAATATTGAGGTCAAGAGTTTAGCATTAAAAGAAAGATTACATATTATAAGGATAATACTAAATCAAATGGAGTGGAAAAAACCTGCAGGTAATACACACCCTCTCTGCTTCAGGCATAGACAATTCCTAATTAATAATAATGAGAATTTTGCCCTTGGCAGGTTACGCTGCAAGTGTTCACCACTGGGTTTGCTAATGCTCCCTCCCTCTACCAGGAATGAACTCCTGGAGACAATGGCCACTTCAGTGATCTGACAGTGCACACATAATTCCCAGTGTGCTTCTTGAAAGTGCATCACCCAAAGAAATGCCTATTGAAATTATGATGACTTTGAGTGGAAAAGACAGTCTCAAGCATGACAGGAGATCACCCAATCCTTGCGCAGCCTGTTTTCTCTGAAAGATTGCCATTTTATTCTGAAAAGAGCCAAACTAGTTGGGTAACCACTGGTAGGGAATGGGATGATCTTGTGAGAGATCTTGCCTGTATAAGGGAGCTAGCACAAGTAGAGAGACAGAGTTCTCAGGTCTCTGAATACTCTGCCTTGACAGACATAGAGACAAATTCTTCTTTAGCATTTTCCACTGTTGCCCATAAAAAATTTGAGGTTAGCAGAAAAGACAATATTCTGCTCCAGATTGTCATAAAATACGATTTGTTTATGTAGGAATAGAAATTAAAGCAATTATCTGTGAAATTTTACACACAGAAAGAACTGTGCAGAGGGGGACTCCAACAAAGACTGGCACAGGAGTAGATGAAAACGGTCTAAATAAATAAAGCCATGTTTTTGTTAAAAGCATCTTCTTATGAAATCCAAAATAATTAGCTGATGAGAAGCAAAACTTCACCCAACAATAAGCACTTGCAGCCCAGAAAGCCAACCATATCCTGGGCTGCAACTAAAAACATGATCAGCAGGTTGAAGGTGGTGATTCTCTCACTCTACTCTGCTCTGGTGAGAACCCACTTGGAGTACTGTGTTCAGCTGTGGAGCCCCAAACATAAGAAGGACATGGACCTGTTGGAGCAGGTCCAGAGGAAGGCCACGAAGAGGATCAGAGGGCTGGAACAACTCTCCTGTGAAAACAGGCTGAGAGCACTTGGGTTATTCAGTCTGAAGAAGGCTCCAGGAAGACCTTACAGTAGCCTTTCAGTAACTAAAAAAAACCTACAAGAAAGCTGGAGAGGAACTTTTTACAAGGGCATAAAGATAGGACAAGGGGTAATGGCTTTAAACTGAGAAAGTAGATTTAGATAGACTTATGGATCTGTGAGACTGGTGAGGCACTGGAACAGATTGCCTAGAGGTTGTGCATGTCCCATCCCTGGAAGTGTTCAAGGCCAGGCTGGATGACACCCTGGGCAACCTAGTCTAATGGAAGGTGTTCCTGCCTGTGGCAGGGAGGTTGGAACTCCCTTCCAACTCAAACCATTATATGATTCTAAGATTCTATGAATTTACCTAAATAAAAAAAAATTAAATTGGTTTTAAAATGGGAATTTTGAGTGAAATATTTCCATTAATTCTGTGTGCAGTTATGTTCCCAAATTGAGAGGTTAGTAATGAAGACTACAAACAGAAGAACATGCTGAATGGGAGGCACTGAGTCAGTATGTGAGACTTGGTCTCATTTGTAACTTCTGATCCATTGACCTCACACATGGATACAACTCCTTGCCAATGCTCAGGATTCTATGACACTTCCAATTAACTTGGACACCATTTTCATATTTCACCTGTGATAACAGCATTATCATAAATCTCAGGGACTATGTTTTTAGCACAAAGATCACTGTGGAGCTGCCTGGGAGAAAAAATTGCAATGAGTAGTGCAGGAATCTTCAGTGAAAGATGAGACACTCCACTTGAGAATAAAAGTAAGGACAGCAGTTACAGCTCCAAGGAAGAAGTTCAATGGGTCACAAAATGTTATATTTCAGGGTTAAGACAGAATTCCCCTCTCCCATTCAGCAAAGCAGAGGTGGAAGATTGAAGCAGCTGCCTAAAAATGACTATGCTTTTCTCTTAAGCCTCCAGCACTGCCTGTGAGAAAGGAAAGGGGAGGCTTGCTGCAGTGCTCAGTGCAATTTTGGAAGCCTAGAGAAAACCTGACTGCTTCTGCAGGGTGTGCAGGTTTTGGGTCACATCCGTCAGCCCCTGCAGATGTCTCAGATGCTCCATTGAACCCCCATGGATTCTGATACTTAGGCACCCAGACTGAGCCTCAGAGCTTCATTGACTGAAATGGGAGCTCAGACGCCTAAATTTAGATGCAGATGTCATTGTCTAGAGCCAAACTCAGACCATGTAATGTGTTATCAGTGGCTGAGTGTTAACTGCTCTGTAATTAAAGGATATATGCTGGTAATTTAGTAAGTCCTTGCAAACCAGAGTGCAGGGTCTCAAATGTCCTCCAATTTTTATGAAGAGGAACAGTAAATATTTGGTCTGTAAATGAGGTTCTGGAAAAAGAAATGACAGTGTGACTAAATATATCCTTTGAATCTTATCCTGTGAATCTCAGAAGACCTGAGTCGTCCATCTTTTCTCAGTCAAAATTTCCACTACTGCACATAGGATGGTGAACTGTGGCTGTAAGTACCTTTGGGGTCAGAGTCATAAGGAGGAGAGGTGAGGACTTCCTTTAGGCATGAAGCAAACCCAGCAAGCATGACACTCTGTCTATGCAGTGAGCCATGTCTCCATGCTCCCTTCGGTCAAGGGGAATCTGCTCTCACCTCCCCATGCTGCAGAGCCAGCTCTTTTCTGCCTCCTGTTTGCCATTTACTAGAGCACAAGCAATTAGATTATGTTAACCTCTGTGCTCATGCAGAGGAGGAGAAAAAGACTCTCTTTTCTCTTCTTCCCTGTTACACAGGTCCAAAAACATCTTCACCCCAGGGCACTGGCCTGGCTTCATTAAGCCCTGAATGAGCACAGCCAGATTTGACTCAAAGCTTTTACTACTTAAAACAATTTTCTGGAAAGGGTTAATAAGCAGTTTGAAAATCTTGTATCAAAGATGTATGGCTATACACCTGGAATAATGCAGAATGCTTTATTTTCAAATGGTTTTGCTCTGTTCTATTTAAATTCTATGACCTTCAGGGAATCAAGTTAGTTCTAGCTTTTAGTTTATAGATTTTGTGTTTCGTATTCAAGGTTAACTTCTTGCTTGATTAGATACAGGCAAATGCTAGCAGCTGCAGTACGACAGTGGAAATGAACTCCTGTACTGGATTTGGTCTAGAAATGTCAAGAATCTGGTAGTTAACTACAAAGAACTCATTTTGTCTTCCATAGGCAGCATTAAGGTAAATTAGATGCAATTCTGTTCTCATTCTGCAAAACATAAAAGTATCATAATGTGGGACATAAGTGATGGTTTGAAGATGACTCTCTGTGTTTACACAGGGTCTGCTACTCTTGTTAATTCACTATCACAATCATCACGGAAACAGTAGATGAAAGTTGAAAATATTGGGAAAAATATTTGCCTTCTAAAGGAGCCATGCACACTGTCCTGATACCACTGTAAATGCATGTTAAAAGTTTCACAGGCTTGGACAAAGTCACATTCATATTATTTGGCACACAAGGACAAAAGAAAATAAAGTTAATGCATGTGGCCAAGGCAGGTTCAGATGCATGTCCCATATTGTGTTTGCCCCTGATTAGTTGCATAATACACACTGGTACTGGCAGAACTTGGTCTCCTGTCCAGCTAGCTGCCTGTGCCTTTCTCTAGATCCTCCCACTTTCATACCTCTCTTTCTAGTCTTTAAAGGCATGCTGCACATCATTTGATCACCTAATAGCCACCACGGACTGGAAGAAATCTTTTGTAAATGATATGTCAGAACCATGGAACAAGTCTGCACTTCTTACGAAACTGAGGTGCTCTAGTTAGGACCTTGCTGGACCTGAAGCTGGCCGCTCTTAGGAACTGTCAAAGATGAGGGCATTCTGAGATCCAGCTTAAGAAAGACTATGTTCAAGACTGATTTCAGGCTGCTTCATATCTCATTTGCCTTGGCAACAGACTGTCAGGACTCTCTCTTCTAGGAAGGAGCCACTTATGGGTCTGCTTATGGGTAGTGATGTGAAACTAGACCAGAAGAGACAGGTGAAGGCATTAGGTGCTGAATGCCACTCATGGGCAGGCATGGAAGCCCTTGAAGGCCCTCTGCTATTGCCCTGGGAGGTACCACTAGCTTGCCTCAGAGACATTTCCCAAGGCTTCGCCTCTGAACTTGGCCTTCATTGTGCAGTCATGGTAAGCGTTTCCAGAGAACAGCGCTGTTATGCAGCTGTTTCATGCTCCCAGCTCCAACATGAGCGTCAGCTTCAAGTCAAACCTTTGCTGTACAATGTTTGGTTTACAAATATTACTGATTATTTCTGAGTGAAGAGAGATGAATTTAGTTTCTAGTCAAAGTAAACACCTTTGAAATGACCTTGGACTAGCACATGGCTGTTACGCATCAGTTTGGAACGAGGTCAACAAGAGAATACTCACGGCTGTTTCTTTTGATGTTCAGTTCAAGCACAGACTTGAGAGCTTGTTGATTGGGAACATTCAGATATGGATCAGGAAAAGAATATTTTCACATACAGCTTCCTCCTCCACCTCTTTTCTCTTCTTTTCTTTTTCTCTTCTTTTCTTTTTCTCTTCTCTTCTCTTCTCTTCTCTTCCTTTAATGTGATTTCCAGATACTCCCCCAAAACATTAGCAATAGTAGTTGCTATGTAGCAAAGAAACTATTTATAGTCTTTACAAGTTGTTACAGACACACATTCAAAAGATTTTTTTTTTGATGCTAAAGGAACATGACTATTTTTTTTCCACTTACTAAGCTAAAGTAAAATCAGTATTTCTTTTTAGGGGTTGCCAGTGCAAATCAAAATTAAAAAATGTGAATTAATACACTAAATACATGCTTTTGTATTTGCAGTGATCTGATCTTTCAATAATGCTACTAAGGTACACAGTGGCCTGAAATTTCACCAAAATAGATAGAGTAAGGAGTACCCTTTGTAGACAAAGGGCCTAAAAGCTGTCATCAGAATTACAGCAGTTCTCTCGTGGGAATGAAAGGGATCTTCAAACTCACATCTTTTCTTTAGGAAGATGAGGAAGGAAAGACCTAACTAGGACTCCACTGTAGTGTGGCAGTTCAGAAAAGAGTTGTAACTCAACATTTTCTGAATGCATCAGGGATCCCAAAGGTCTAATGTGTTTTTGATAACAGAGCTGAGACTGCCCTGTGCCTGTTAGAGGTGGTCATCAGTGGGATCCAATAGGCTGTAGGCTCTGAAATGTGAAGCATGTGGTCCTCCTAAGACTTCTTCTACCACTGTCTGTGGACACAGTCTGGTGTTTCCTTCTCTTTGCATTACTTTGTCCACAACGTCCTTCCCGTCTCTAAAGGTATGAGTAACTCTCTGCTGTGGTGACTGAGGTGTTTCCTCCCCATCCTGGGGATGGAAGATCTGCCAGCTCATAGCCACCTTTGCGGGACCCCAAGGAGCAGAGGCTGCTCCAGAGTATGTTGTTGTCCAAATGTATCCTGGTTGTGTTGTACCCTGTAAAAGTATAATCATAGACTATGGGACAGATGTGACTTAGTGTTGCTTCTGGGCTAACCAGCATTAGCCTCCTCACAACATCCAAGCAAGATGCAAACTGCCTATATTACTGTGCTGTTCTTGGTTGTGGGGTCAATTGTTTGTACTCTGTTGAAAGCAGTACTGTCATCCTAAGTGTGAGTTCAAAAAACACCTCTTACACAATCCTTCGCTTCCTGGTGAAAAGGAGTTAAACCTCCTCATGTCCAGCTGCAGCTGAGCTGTTGCTAATGGCAATGTGGACACCCCAGTTCAGTTGACAGCATGAATGGAGGTCCAGACTGGGAAGAAGCACTTGGCCCAGCTTCTGGGATTGGCTGGACCTCATGACACTATGCTTTATGTGCAAAATATATAGTCCTGCTGCAGGACTACAGTGGGAACTAGAAACCTAGAACACCATGAAGATCCAGAGAACGAAATGCACCAAAAGACTGTGTGGTCTGGAGGCTTATCCCACTGGACCACATCCATCATTCGTTGTGGAGACACCATCTTCCCATGGAGGGTTGGCTTCCTCTCTGAACAGCTACCAGGCATGAGGAACAACCACCTTCCTCCTGCCTGTTCATGACTCCCTTTTTACAGCAGCATCATACACAGTAGTTTGCAAACAAAAAAGCTGAATAATTCTTTCATTCTAATTTGTAACAATTGTGTTGAAAGTGACACTGTTATAGGTAATAATGCATCTTCCTTTCTTAGAGCTGCCTAAATGATAGACAGGTTTTTTGATCAGCATTACAGGAATCCACACAAGCTTGTGCCACCATTCAAAACTGAGGTCTCCTCAAAATATGAACATGTGCCTTGGTGGTTTTGCAGGATAACTGTCTGAAGTAAAGTGAGGAGTAGGAGAAAAAAAACCACAAAGTATCACAGCACAGGTGAGGAAGCCCAGTACAGAGTCAGAGCTAAATACTTGGTTTTGTGAAAAGAAGGAACAAGATCGGGGCTTAAAGTTGGTGAAAAAGAGCAAGAGAAAAGAAGCTATGCCATGTTATTATTCCTTCTGTGAAAAGCAGGGATCTAATATCAATAGATGAAATTTCCCAATGAAAATATTTCATGGGACCTAAAATTGCCTAACCCATGGACCAAATCCATGGATTTTTGGAGTATTAACTTGTGGTTGGTAGCCTATCATGTGCATTTCCTGGATGGCCCAATCTACTGGCTTTGTGCCTGGGAGTTCAACTGCATCTTGTTTAAAATGTGGCACACAGCTCTTAGATACAAGTGATTACTAGCTAGTTTATATAAATATTAATATGAATACAGAGGTGAGGACTTTCCCCCACAGAATACTGCAAGATAAATCATAGACATGAATATTGAAATCTTGGAAATGAAAGCTAAAGTAAACTGTCAATGAGACTTACATAAATGACTCTAATAATTTTGTTTTGAAGACAACTCAAACTCTTTAGCATCAGCCAGCTGGCATGTTCAAAGTTGTCTGTAAATATTAAAAGCTTTTCTTTGGCAAGAATACCAAAATATTATTGGTATCTCTGCCATGTAATTCAAATAAAAATGAAGTCAACTGTAAATGTTATCACAAATCTTAAATAGTCCTGGTATCTACTAAATGGAGAGCTTTATTAGGCCAGGCTGACATAACCTCAAGTAGTGCTTGAGCAACAAGGACTATGTTGGGTGATTTCCTGTTATGCACATGAAGTGTTTTGATAAGAGGCATGATTTCTTGTACAACTTGGTACCTTTCCTTTGATGTTGCTGACTCTGCAGTGATAACCCCCTCCCCTTTGACTCTTTCTGCAGCAAGCCCCAGGCTGGACTGCTGTATAACCTAGTTAGATTTCCCTCAGTCTAGTCTCTGATGCTTAAGACCTCCTGAGCCTGTTGCATAGAACATGTGCCAAATATCCTGTGCCCTTTGGAGAAGACTGAGCTGGCAGAACATGTGCGGAATGCTAATGTTTAGGGTGCACTGAGGATTTCTGCATGTGCAGTAAATTGATGGACATGTCTGGGCTGGTGTGTGAGCAGCCTTTGTGCAACTGCTTAATGCCCAGGTAGAGGTCCAGGAGAGGACCATCTCACAACTGGAAATCCTATAGAAATAAAGCAGTTGCCCAAAGTACACTTGGATAAGATTTGAGGAAGATGATGCTGGGAGAGGCTGGCTATCCAGTAGCCATATCTGTTCCTGATTCCTGAAAAATGTCTCTCTTGCTGTCACAAGTAAGAGTGTCCTGTTTGTTACCTTTGCTTGTATTGATTAAGCTTGGTAAATTTGCAAAGATGGCAGTTTGCTGTCCTAGTTTGAGTTAGAGCAAAACAAATTCTGTTTAGTGATTTTACTTTTCAGTTCAGTCTCTTCCAAGTAACTGCACTTTCTGAAATTAACAGCATGTTTTTGCAGACAGTGTCTGCTTCTAGTAGTGATAAAACCTGATGTTTAGAGTTAGTATCAAGGATTGGTATGCAGACCAAGGTCACTGCTAAATTTTGAGTAAAAGGCTGCACCTGCAGGGAGAAAAAGACAGGACAGGTGACCCTAAACTGACCAGCTAGGTATTTAATTCCATATATGTTGTATTCAGTATAAAGCTGAGGGACCACAAGGGTCAAGCTCTCTTCTTCAATGGCCAGCATCTGAGGAGGACTCTCTCCATTCTGCCTTCAATCCCAATCCATGAGTTCCTGAATGCAGTTCCAGAATTAAGCTCCTGAATCCAGTTCCTGTATTCTGCTGAGTCCAGTGTGGGACTTCTCCAGTACCTGCCACAGCATCAGTTGTGACAGTGATGTAATTGCCATAAGCACAATTGAGTTCAGTATTGGTTTTATATATATTTGTACATATTTTATTTTATTATTGTTATTTTCATTAAAGCTGTTTTAATTTTCTTGTTGAATCCATAAGTCTCTCTCCCTTATTCCCTTTCTTTTCCCTTTTGGGAAGGGAGAGAGGGGTTAATAGAGAGCATCTGTCACTCATTTAGTTGCTGGCCCAGCCCTAACCTACTAACATTTGCCCACTAATGCACAGGTCATTTTCTGTAATCTGACATTAAGAACAAGCTGCAAAACACTGTTTGGTAGCTGCTTCCCACCACTTCCATGCAGTAGGCAGGTGAAACAGAAAAGCTGCTGGCAGGCTGGGCTGTGATGTGCATGCCCTCATCAGCCCCAAATCTATCTAAACTGCATGAACACAAGCTTGGGTCCATGCTACGACACTGTGTGTGCCTGGATTCCTCCCCTCAGCCCTCCCAGGTTGGCCAGGTTATTCTTGTCTTAAGCACAAGGATGCTCATATACAAATTATGTGGTGAATCTAGAGCTGAGATTAATAAAGGCAGGGAGGTGCCCACTCTGTTAATGAAGTAACTGTGGCAATGTACCTCACTGCATATGGTCAAACACTGGCACCTACACCCAAGCTGCTGTATCTGTGCCGCAACCAGTAGAGCTCTCCATGGCACAGCACTTATCCTGGGTAGATCAAGATCTGTAGGATTTGTCATTTAGTTTTTACAGTTCTGTGATATGGAATGATAAATCTAATAAGTATTACAATTTTGTGTTGTTGACATATCCAAAAATTAGTGCCTGCAAAGCAGAAAGAATACATTTTCAGATAAAAAGCAATAATGGTTGCTGTAAGATGTAGATTTTCATTTTTCTTGTCTTTTCAAGCATCATCTTGGCAAAGTATTAGGTATACTTAATGCAATATTCCATGGTTATGCAGAAGGACAACTTGTGCAATATGGCATCATGTTTTTCAAGGCTATCTAATGAAAGAGGCCAAATGTATGTCTAGATTTATTGGGGTTTTTTGCAAGTCAGTAATGTGGACGATAATAAAATATTTGTTACATAACAAGAACCCTCTGGTTATGCTTTATTTTTGGAAATGTCAAAAAAAATGTGAGGGCTTCTATGAAATGAACATTTACTAACTTAATGGAAAATGTTACATGAATTTAGCAGAAACCATAAACAAAAGCAGCAGACTGAGGTAGCTAGTGGAGTGCTTTGGAGTTTTGTTTCATTTTGCTTGCTGAAAGCCACCATCATGTGGAGGATTATGTGCTTACTGGATTTGCCAGGAGGGCAGTTCCCTTTTTCCCCACACAAATGTGTGTCTCGTGTGCTTCTAAAGCTTTTAACTGAGATGGAGTGTGTTTCCACACTGAATTATCAGTGAGTAGTTAATACTCTCCAACAGAGCGATAGAAGAGAGGGAAATGGAGCTCAGCCTAAGCATATTGGTGATGTCCACACTTTCTCAACAAGGTTGGAGGCAGATTTTGCTGAACTAGTGCAAATAAGGAAGCAAAGGATCACCTGTTGCTGGTGATGTTAAAGCGCTTGTCTGTCCTGTTGTTAACTCTGAGTGCAAAATAGGTGTTGAAATATGTTCCAATAGCACCACACCATCACAGCTGTACTTTACCTTTCCCAAAAGGATGCAAAAATACCACAGAAAGATAAATACAATGTTTCTGACATGCTACCTCGGTATTTCATTTTAGCATTTCTTCGTAACAGTGTTACACTACACCATGCCATTCCATACCTTCTAATAGGGTATTATCCTAGGCAAGGGCTCAGGTATCCTGCAGATAAATTTGATAAGTGAACAGATGCAGTAAGAAAAAAGAAAAAAAGTAGAAACACCTAGAGGAGAAAAGGTTGGCAGACAGTCTGAACCTCAAAATTGCAACTGTGTTGGTGATCAGGTCAGGGAGATAGACTCATGCACACAGTTCTGTGTCATTTACTGGCCTCATTTATTCAATTAGCAGTCCCACAATCAAAACAGACTAATTATTTGTTGTAGATATGCTTGTACAAAAATGCTATGCAAGACTAAGTGGTTTCTAGCACTGGCACGTGGGGTTCCCTCCTCCCTCGCTTTAGTAGCTGTTTGCGTGAGGGTTTCTTTCACCAGACTGCAACTGGTCAATGGGAAACTCAGATTTTGCATTTTCTTTGGCCAAGATTATCATGCTGAGTAGTCATAGCCAGGCTGTGGAGAGCTGCTTTTAGGGAACAAAGTGGATAATGGTAAGAGACAAGGATTGTTGGTGGCTGCTCAAGATTTCATATCAAGATTTCTTGCTCATCTGAGAGGAAGTATGTTCCCTGAAGCTGCTGAGGATCCTTCCACAGGACCTGTGTTAGAATTCAAAGTATGGTGAAGGTGAGTGATTAGGATAGGAGGTTTTTGCTGGGCCTTACACCTTGCATAACTTGTGCTTACTGTCAGCTGGAGAAGATTCTGTTGATTTTTCTGCTTATTCTCCAAGACCCCAGAGAAGGAAAAATGTGTGCTGTATCCCAGTGTTCCACAAGCAACACAATACAAAGCAAGTATCAGCTTGGATCAGGACAGTGTTAGGTTTTCTGAGTCCATGCAGAGCAGCTAGGTAGCTCTTACTTGCTAATATTTGCAAAATATTATAAGAGATGAAACTCAGAAAATTTGCCAAAAGCAGAACTGTCAATCCCTGCCGCTGGCTCTTGGAGGGTGTGTGGCAATACAGGGGCAGAAACAGGATGAGGACAGGCCATTAACTGCTTCACTGCTGGAAGCTGTCACCCTATGTACCCTCATTCCTGTGCACTTACTCAAACCTGTCAGCCACAGTGGCCTGTGCAAATGTCTCAAAGGCTGGTGAAATAAAACACACAACTGTACTCACTCAGTACAGGGACAAAGAAGAAATTCATATTAACATAATGATGCCATAAATCATGAAATTATTCAAAATTTAGGGGTCATGCTGGAAAAGTGATGGGCAGTATCTGAAGTAGGAGGCTATTCAGCTATTACATCCAGCTTCCCATACAATATAAAGACTGCTAGGCATCTACATAGCAGTTGATACTTTGTTTTCTGCTGAGAATATCAGTATTTGAAGAAAGATTAAGGAAATATGTTTGCAAGATCCTACTTTGCATCTGCTACTACAGTGCTGGGCATTAAAGGATAGAAGAGAGAGCCCTGCTCTCCAGATACGTCGTGCACCATGTGGAGGAAACATATACTTAATTGGTATGTAAAAGACAACCTGGAAAATTCCCAAGCAGCTGAATTTGTTTCTACAATGGCCAAATGATGCAAACTCAGAATAGCCCAGGCATGCTCTGCCCTTCCCCCAGCTTTCTGCCCATCACCAGTACTTCCCATTTAAAGCCATTCACATCCCTTCTTCACTAGAGCTGTCCCCTTACCCGCTATCAGCAGTATACCAGTGTATAGCTTCAGGCTTGCACAATTAAAAGTTTAACAGGCTTGTGATACAGAAGGAAAGTTTCTAAATCAAATAAAAATGTTCTCCATTTGCTTCAGACTCCACAATAACTTGTTCCAAATTTCATGCTCTCTATTCGTCCAATTTACACACTCACACTAATTAGCTGTAGAGCTTCTCTTCAAGAAGCAATCATTCACTGTGATAGCTCTATGCTATGCCCATCTCCCTCTGAATAGACTTTAATGACACAGTAACCATAGTGACAATATATAAAAAATGCAGCCAAGAAATGGGGAAATGTAATAGTGTAATATAATTTTCTCTGAAAAATAAAGGGTTTTGGCATATTTGCATTAATTGGGGCATCATATTAAGTATTTCATGTCTGCCTTCTTTATGAAAATAAAAATTGTAACAGACAAAATTCCTGAATTCTATTCAGTGGCAAACAGTACCATTGGGAAAGCATTTTCACTGATAAACTGGGACATTTTAACTGGACATCTATAAGTGCCAGTCTGGTAAATTGGAGTTACAGTGAGTTGGAAACAAGCCCAGAGATCCACTCTGATTGGAGCAGCCATATGTCAAAGAGCTCAGGCTTTTAATCTGAGAAGTAGTGACAGAGAGGAAGCAGGAAAATCTCTCACATGCAGAACTGAGCAGATAACAAGGGAAATCCATGGATCAGCACAGCAAACCAATACTCCCTGTGCTGTATATTCGGGCTTTCTGCTGTCCTGTTGCTATTACTTCTGTTTAATTGGTATGAAACAACCTATTGCACATAAATCAAATCTGCTGTTAAATGATACTCTGAATATTTTGTGAACCCTGCAGCTCATCTCCATCAAATTTTCATCTGTCACACAACTCTTTTGGATGAGGGTTGAGGGTCCTCAGATCTCTCTTCTCCTAACAATCTGTCTCTCTGCAGCAGTTCTGATTGTACTGTTGGGCTAGGACATGATCTAGAGCTTTTTATTCCCCCAACTTACACCTTTAACATTTCCACTTAGTAAGTTTGTCAGGGGAAAAAGGGAGAAGGATGGCTAGCCCAGGGAAAGGGAGAGGCAAAATGCAGCCCTTCTCTAACTTTTGCTCTAGCTGCTACCATATACATGTAAAATACAACATGCTGGTGCATTGTCCATCACTAGTCTGGAATTGAAGAGAAGATTTGAACCAACTGACCGTAGTGACCAAAACTCAAAAGCTTACTTGCAAAGTAGATGCTACTTGCTGCTCTGTCCCCTGCAGAAGACAACTTCAGAGTGGTCCTGACAAGCCTGTCTGCTAATTCATCCTTGTAGCAGTGATGCCATAACTAGTGGCAAATAGCCATGAAGTGACAGTTTCAAGCAATAACAAGGGTGGTTACTTTATTTTCTCTTGAAGCATTCATCAGATTATATTAGACAAGAAGTGTATTTACAAAAACTGGCCTCTTCATGACAAACTGATGTACAAGAGAAGATTAAATAAATTGAAAAATATTTATTATTAATAGGTCATTTAGCTCTAGCCTCAAGCAAACAGCCTCCTTATCAGCCTGACATGGAATGATGCTCTGAGTTCAGCTATACCTCTTATTCTCTCAGCTGCAGCCTAGTGAAAGAAACATGAAGGAAGGAAGAATAACCTTAGAAAATACAAAAGGATTAAAAGTTAATGAAAATCCTCAAGTTCCATTTAGATCAGGCTGACATTCAGCAACAATTCCATCCAGTTAAACAGCTGGAGTTGATTTGCTCTTTGTCCTCTTGCCTAGTGCACCCTTGTTGCAAAAGAAGTGAAGAATAACATTTTTATTCCAGTTCCAAAATACAGATATAACAATATTCCACTTAGGGAAATGAGACTGGATTTTTGTTGTTAGCATATTATCCTTTTTGGAGGGTTTTTTGAGTATTTTTGTCTGCCATGCAGACAAGATCAAGTTTGGAACCTTGATTTTGCTTACCTAGATCTTGTTTTCTTTAATACAATCCTCTAATTAGGCCTTTCAAATACATTTGAAGATAACACAAAAAATGCAATTAGGATTGACAGGTATGTATTCTTCAGAACCTTGGACTTAGTTTCTTAGACTTATTTTGTCTGTATAGAAGGAACAAAACCAGCAGAATTCCTTTTTGAATCTTGTGCATTTTGAAACTATTTCTCCTCACAGTACAGAGCATCTCCCTCATATTTACAAAGCACCTGTGACCATGGGTAACAGTTATTTTCTAGTCTTCTGTATGCTTCTGAAGAAAAAGGACAAATCTCCAAATTTCAGTCTAGGTTTGACTTCATTTTCATGAAAAAGTACAAATGACCATACCATCTTCCATCCTCCTTTTCTTTGAAGAGCATAACAGTACCAAAGAACTAGAAGAATATATGTGATAAAGTAATGACTATGTCCTGGTTACATAGCATCACTCTGGTAAAAAGAATGGCAAAATACTTGTCATCATTGAGTCAATGCTGAAGTTATCATGGATTTAAATCTTTTTAAGTGATACACAGGTTCAACATAATCTCCAAGACTTGGATATGAAGTACTTCACGACTTCTGGCCATCCAGAAAGAACTGTTAGTTACAGGAGGAGACTCATGATGGTCATGATTTTGTGGTCCACCTGAAGTCTCAGTGACAGACTGATCTTGGTTTCTGCTTTGTCAATATGGCTATGTCCACATGGGCAGCATCCCACAGAGAGTAGTGGCAAAGGCATCTCCAACCCTGCTCTTACCCAATGCCCAGCAATGACATGCCCACTCACAGAACAACGTCCTCAAACCATTCTGATGTTCTGAATAATTCAAAGCTACTAAAAATCTATATAATTTTTAACAATGATTACAGACTACTATTACCCTTTGAAACTAAGTATATTCAAATTATAATTTAAAAGGAGAAAGATACAGAACTATGTGGCCCTTCCTAGTTTTCAATGCTTTTTTTCTGAGCTATACATTTCCACATGCTTTGAGTTCTGCACTCAATAGTGCCCTGTGGTATCATATATTGTGGTTTAACCTCATTGGAGTATTTTCCAATTAAGGGCTGTCACACAGAATTTAACCCATAGCATTATTTGAGAAGATCAGTTGAAGCAATAAACACCATATCCAGACCTGCTGTTGTATTTAAGTTCTCCCTTTTTAAAAAACAAACAACTCTGCTGGCAGGTTTTTTTCAGTTGCTTGGGAAAAATAAAGTCCTTTCTTAAAATTGCTGCATTGCAACATAGCTACTCCCAGCTATTCAACATCCTACTGCATGACACAGGCCTACCTTAGTGAGTGTTCCAGCTAAGTGCAGCATGAGTCATTTTCTGAGCTTCAGCTGCCTGACTTGTGAGGAATTTACAGGTGTGTTTGTTTAGATTAAAAGGAGACTATTCCAAGTGTAGGATTTGTCATTCCTGCTTCTCAATGCACATTATTTGTCACTCCTGTCAACAAACGTTTGTAAACTAAAAATAATGTCTTAAATATATGTACTGTACTACAGTGCTTTGGAATACATTGAGACATCTCTGTTTACAACTTGAATTTTGTCTCTTGGCTATCTCCCCGCTCTGGTAGACAGTATTCTGTCTGTGCTAGTTGAAAAGAAAGACCCATCCCTCTCCTCTCAACTCTTCTCTGTTTACTGACTGTTAACTTCATAGTTAACATTCAGAGAAAAGCAACATCTTCTGAAAGTCCAAATATTTTGTAGACAGCCTTGGGAAACCTGTCTTGAATCATCTTCCAGGGGCGATTTGTTAGACCTTGTTTTCCATGAATGGAAGTAACATACAAGCAAATGACAGCCTAACCAGGAGCCCCTTGGGTTAAACAAACTTGGTCTTCCTTTCCAGCACAGTCTTTCTGTTTGTTCTGTGTCAATTTTGCTGAATAGCTCAGATTCTCCTGCAATAATTGTCTCATTAGGTATACAGGACACAAGTTGTAAACTGCATTCTGTCATCCCAAGAATAAATTACACCCAAACAGCTACTGAACAGTGAGTAAGAATAGAGTCTGGCACATGTATTTTGCATGAATTTCATAACAAGCAGTATCTATACATAATCATTGCCATTCGGGTAGCAAGGTCAAACCTTTTGCATTGCTTGATCTCTTCCAAAGGCCATTCAAAAAGGAACATGATCATTATCCAGCACCAACTAACATTAAATCAAAATATTTTTATGAAAGTCAGATCTGATTACTCACCAAGTCTCCCCAGTGGTCTTTCACGGATGCATGCAAGACAGGCAAGAAAAGAGGTAGAGCAGGCCAAGAAGTAAGACAGCCTATAAAAAACAAGGGAAAAGGAAGGAGAGAAAAAAAAGACAACTATCTGAACTTTAACTCAGAATTAAAAATGGGATAAATATGTAAAAATACAAGCAAAAAAAGTAGTGAATACAGAATGCAAAGATGGTAAATGAATCAGATGATTATTATAGACTGTGCTCTTCTCTTCAGCAGAGGCACCAAGAATCTTCATTTCTGAAATTGTCTGACCTCAGTTTAATTGTACTTTAAGCACCCAACAAGGTGTCACAAGTAGAAATAGAATACACAATTATTTTCATTTTTCTTAATTAAAGAAAAATGAATATTCCATTTATATTCTATTTTCTACTAACACTTGAAGAAGATACGCAAAAATCATTGGACCTTTTTATCCTTGATTGCATCTTCCCTCTCAAAGAAGTTCATCTGCCTTTAGGTGATTTAACTGTTTGATTAATTAGGGATCCCAGATGTAGAAAAACACAACAGCCTCATTAGCGGAACTGATTGAAAATTAAACAGTTTAGTGATGTTTTGCCCAAAATGGACAGTGCTAGCAAGTGTTTCATGGGCTGTAACAGGAGTGCTGCTTCTTTAATAAATGAGTAGGGGTGGCAATTTCAGGAGTCATAGAGTGATATATAATTTTCCTCTGAGACACTTGTTTCACCTATCCAATTTTCTTAATGATTCTGATAAGCCATTAAGACCCTCTCCCCCATTGCCACCTGCAAAAAATGTCACCGAGCTCCAATAGAGTTAGGTCATGCACTAAGACATCCTATGGGAATACACATGGGCACACTCAGCTCTTCTTTTATGGTGTCTAAGACAACTGTACACTGATTCTGCAACTTGTCACCAGCTCAGTGCATATGTCACACTGGCTCAATAGTAAAGGCAACATATGCTCATTAAAATAGACTAGAGATATGTCACTTGCTTATGCTCTCAAGGGAAAATATTTTTTTGTTTCATTTTGACTTCTACTTGCTTTCTTATCACTATTAGGTATGACATGTCAATTTGGGATAGCATTAGTGGGTCCCTGATTCTAGCTATGCCACCGCTATTGAAGATCATGCCCCTATTTTTAAAGGCATATAGAATTATGGCTAATTTTTAAAGCCTCCTAAAATCATACTTACATGCTAACACAGCTTCCTGAGCCTATAATTGACTATACAATGACAAACCAAAAGGCTAGGATGAAGCCCTGCCCTGACTTTGAAGGTGTGAACATTGCAGAGCCATGGTCAGATTGGTCTGGTTTTTACAAGTGTTGCTAACAAGAGCAATGTGCAGATGCAGGGATGCTTATGTGATGCTCTTCCCAAGAGCCTGTGCCTCAAAAGCCAGGATCCAGTTAGATCACTTGGCAATGGAGCTATTACAGCTAATGACAAGAGGGATTTTCCCCTTTAGCTAATATCCTTCCACCTTTCTGAGATATCTCTGACCAAGGATGACATATGGGAGGAGTCAGAGGAGAAAGCTCAGGAAGTCTTTTTGAACAAATCAGCATTTAGAAAAACACTTGCAGAACGTAATTTCTAACAGGGGAAAATGCATAATTTAGAAATAATGATTTGCAATACAGACTATTCACATAGTTATGCAGAAAGAAAATTTTACAAACAAAAGGAATGAAACTCTACTTCTGTGGAATTAATGGAAAGTGCCAAGGAGACATTAACTCTGCCTGCAAGAGGTAGCAGACACTTAGTATGTCGAAAAGCATTTCTATGTTTTTTCTATTTCTATGCTTTAAAGGAATAGCAAAATATACTGGAAAAATAAGCAAAGAGGATTGAAGATTAGCATTGACATATAATATTCATAGCCAGAGAAAAAGAGCTATTATTATTAATGTAGGAAAGATAGACAATACACAATTCTTGTGGACATCGAGCAATGTTGTTTAATAATGAGAAGTAATTTCAATCTTGCTCCAATCATAGACAAATTAGTCTCAAGTATTTCTAATACTTAGCTGAAAAATAATGAACAAACAACAGAATAATCCAACTCCTACACATACACACACACTCCTGCATCCTAATCTCCAAGGACTGAAAAGGTTTTGTTTTGTAGCCCAACACTCAGCCTGTATTTGGAGTTGTCCCTGGAGACAGGCTGAGCAGCTTGGCCACCCTTGGCTGAGTACTTCAGCCTGACAATCTCCTCATAGGCACTATGAGCACAGAGCTCAGTGGGAAGGAGATTGGTGCTGGAGGGCCAAGGTTCAGCCAAGGGATCTGGTTCACAGGGAAGTATCAGAAGATACCTAGAATATAGATCCATGGGTCATAATTTGAAGAATAAATACTGACAGATGCAGGAATTTGGGAATGTTGCAGATATCCACACCATGAGGCATCTTCAGGAAAACCAACTGTTCCGGGCGATACAGCTTTAGCCTAGAGCTAATCTTGTGATCAGCAGTCCAGCCTTTGTGCAATTCTTGTTCTTGCAAAGGTCAATAACATCCTCCTTCTTGAGAGACACACAGCAGGTACGTGGTTGAGAGGCCAGGAGATGCAGGGTATTTGGCAGCTGGATGACTGGACACAACACTGTTTCAGTATCCACATAGGCAAAGAGACAGCAAAGGGGAAGAAAACCTGAGGGCTTGATGAATTGCTGTGGGAAAGTTGAGTGGTACTTGAAACCACGTTTCCTTCTCTTACATGAAAAATACTAGCTTGGTATCTATATCACAAAAACCATGATCAAAGTTGACCCTTTGATTTGTTCAGAACGGCATGAGTATGAATTAAAATGGTTACTCCATCTGACACCATTTGTTACTAGAGAAAGTTCTATACTTCAAAAAAAAACACCCAGAAAAAACCCTGTATGAGAGTGAATAATGAATAGAGCTTATAAAGTCTCTAGAGAAATTCTAATAGAAAAACCATGACATTTTATAATAAAAATCCTATGTGATAGCATTTTATGCCAAAGAAAACCCAAAATTTACATTAAAACCTGAGAAAGTTTTATGCTGTGTCAGTACCACCCTCTGAGTTCTCTCAGGGGAAGAGCAAACCAGCATTTCCACCTCAGGTTTTTACGCTTCCCCTTCCTGAAAGCAGCAGAACTTTTTAGCCCAGCTACCTGGTGGGACTTCCCAAACTATCCCATGTGGAACTGTACATCCCTGGCTACCACCAGGGATGGAAACAGCCTGGTGGCACCTAGCCACCTCCCATCCAACCACCCACCTCCTGCATGGAAAAGGAGGCAAAGCAGCAAGCTGGAAAAGGAAAATAAACCTGGAGATAATAGGAGAACTCCCAAAGGGAATTCGAGGGAGGTAATTCAGGCTTTGTGGCTTGCCCACAAGGGGCCAGGCCCTGCGTAAGAAGCTTACAGCAGCAGCGTGCATTTTGCAGCTCAAACGTCTGGCCCTTCTCCAGTCAGCCTTCCAAAAGCAAACAGATACAATCAGCATATCCCCAGGCAGCTCCTGCCCCACCACCAACATCACTACTACACAGAGCTAANGGGCAGAGGAGGAAGATAAGGTGGGAGAGGGGTTAGTGGGGCCCATCTCAGAAGATATTCCAAACCTAACTCTTCAAGAGTAACATAGAAGGAAAGAACACACAAAATGAGAAAATGTAGTACCTAATTACAAAATGGCTACTTCATAACTACAGTACTTTGTGTTTCATTTAAAGTGCTGACACCCTGAGAAGGTGATTAGGAACTGGTTGCTGAAAGAGTCAATGGCTTTGAAGTTCCATCTCAGAACCAAGTGGGATGTTTCTTTGTGTTACAGAGACTCTCTGAATTGCATTGTCTTGTTTGGTGTCTACAGCAATCCCAGTAACTAGGAAACTGGGAAGCATCTAGTGTTCAACATCATAACATCAAAGCATCCAACTACACTAATAAGTGGAACCTCTTCACACTCCTTTGAGCTGTACAGTAGAGACACTTGCATGGTTAAAATTAAGCATGTGTGTAAGTGCTTGTAAGAGTGAGGCAAAGGTTGCAACAGCAGTAAAGGGAATACCTGCCCAACCTCTTCAAGGAAAGGATGTTTTGTTTGTAAAAGGGTATTTTAATCTTCAGAGGCCATGGTCTATGTAGCAGTAATGTGACCTTTAACTTCTCCAGATCAAATATTTATACAGGTGCTCCCATTTCCTGAAAGAGGAGCAGAGGTTTCAATATTATACAAACACTATTAATTTAAATATTTTTCCCAGTTGCTGTTTCATGCCCTTGAAAATAAAGATATTTATCAATTTTAATCAGATCCACATATGCAGCATAGATTTAAAAAATGCCTATGATCATCTGGTGGAAGTAATGAGAGCACATGCATAGGAAGGCACATTAGTTGCTATCTAGCTTGAATTCTAGAGATTATAACAATGAGAAATTTCATAAGAAAAAGCTCTGAAATTTCCCCTAAGAGTTATGACATAATCCTAGTGCTGCAGCGGCTGTAGATCTCAAGTGAGAGAACATCAGAGGTTCCAGGACTGGGATTCCTGTGGTTCCTAAGTCAGTTCTAAGACTGACACCAAGGGGATTTCCTTGTCCCAGTTTGGTGACAACATTAACATTGTGAAGCAAGAACACCAACTTCCCATGGGAAATGCCTCTGCTACAAAAATCTCTCAGTTGCTCCCCCTCTGGCTGCTTGGCCTTGATAAAAAACATGTTTTTTCAGGATGAGAGAGAGTGGCAATGACAAGACTCTCAGGTTTTTTTAGGAGAAGCATTCTCTGTGTGGAAGTGCTGGAGTGTAGAAACATCATTAAGGTTAGATTTTCCAGGCCTCATGTTCTCTCCCCTGAACTTTGACAACCAATAGGATGAAGAATACATCCTAAAGTTGCAGTAGCTTCAACTCTCAGAAAAATGAGATGAGATGTAATAAAATAAGGTGCTCAGATACTACGTTCAAATGCCTTCTTACTGGAACATGGAGAAAGAACAGGCTAGTTAGCTTCCTAACATGCAGATGGCTTGTGTATCCTGGATAGCTACCGATATTTTAATGCTGAAGGCTTTTCTTCATGGACGGAACTCTACCTTTGTTATGCTACAAGGATACATAAAGAATAGCCAAAGAAGATTATAGTCCATCATAACGGGATCTAGTTAAAGCACTTGCCACCCTAGACACTTTCTATTTTGTATTTTTGGGTATGCTCCAGTTGTTCTTTGTCCCCAAACCCGTAATTATCAATGCCCTTAGCATGAACTCTGCAGTCATATGCCAGATGGGTGCTGTGAGATGGGTACCAGCTAGTGGCATGCCAAGCAGCTTCACAGCTTTAATTGTGTCTTTAGGCTATATCCATGCAGATACCTGCTGGTATGATTAGTGAGAGAAACAGTATTAGAAAGGTTAACAAAACTGGTCACAGTGCTCATGGCATTATTATTGAGGTGGACAATTGAGAGGACAGATGTCCCAGTCCTACTTATCCTAGAAATTGTCAATATGTGTTGGCAGTATTTCAGGACCAACCAGCTGGACAAAATTCAGTATCTCTACCCTCCTGTAATATTTTATACTCATAAATATTTATTCCAGTAAATGAATGCTTGAGTTTTACAAACACTTATTCTGTAGAATGCACCTTCTTCTATGGACAGCAGAAGGAAGTAAACTTCTGTTTCCTTAGGAGTCCATGAAGACTTTTGCTGGAGAATTCAGAAGCATAAAGTTTCTCTGAATCTTACATTCCTCTTATCAGCAGGAGGTTATATGCTCTGCCAATCCCATATTTATGTAAATCCTTAAGCCTAAAGGAGGAGATTTACAGAGAAGTCTGTGAAAACAACTTTGGAATACTTGCCTGGTTCTGTATATTATTAGTTTCTGCAGGAAACGGGCCAATCCAGCTCATAGTTACTGCAGTATTAAACTAAATAATGGTCTTAACAACAAAGCAAAATATATTCATAGCCCTATGGTACAAAATATATTAGATTATTTCAAAGACAGGACAATCTGAGTCTCTGGAGAAAAGCAAATGTAATTAAAATTATTTCTACTCCAGAAACTCACCTCTCATTACAAATGTTGCCATGGAGTATTCCCAATGCAATTTTTATTCAGAGTTAGAGAAAGAGATGTTAGCCTTCCTGGAAACTGTGTTATCTTGACTATGATACTGTATGCATTAACTTGAGTAAAAGATGAATGGAAATTAGATGCTAGATTGTGTCAGATGACTTTCAGTCTTCAAATTTATATGGTCTAGATAGTAAAACATAGTATTTGCTGAGGCAGAGATGGAAGACTTAATCACACAAGACTTGATAGTGCAATTATATGGCATTAAATGCAGTTATTAAATATTTGTGGAAAACACTGTCTAGGATACAAAGAAATATAGAAAAAAAAGTGATGAGCACTAAATAAAATCTTCAGGTTGCTTACCTAACTGAGAGCACTTTATTATGGCGAATCAGGGCCATAAGCAAGAGGTCATCTTACTTGTCTTCTCTGTGATTCATTTATATTTTCTTAATTTAAATTTTCAGAGAAAATGAGAATGAATTAGATAGATTCTTAGGGACTGTGAATATAAAATGTATGCTTTTCACTGAGTTACAAGAAAGGGGAGAGTTTACTGAGGAAGAAATGTTCTTATACCATTTACTTGGACAGGATATTTAGACAGCAGCAGGTCAAAGCACCACTTGAAAATACAGCTTTACAAACACCTTGTTTTGCTCCTCAGCAAATAATACATGGAGAGTTCTTCCTCTGAGTGACAGGAATTAGATCGTGATTTCTCTAAAAAGAGACTAGAAAACTGGATGTTGACACAGCAGGGAAAAGCTACATGGCAATAATTACAAAACAGTTGATACAACTATAATTGAAATAGTTAAAAATACTTTGCCTGTGGGAACTCTGAATAGGCTTGAGCAAGACAGATGGCTGTCTTTAAAAAACGTAACAAAAAAGCCAACTGTCATTTCTAGATAAGGCCAACAGGCTTAGAATTTTGATGCATAGCTGGAAAAGTGAATTGCATCCAAACATACTAAAAATACCATATATTGATGCAGAGTGATGTCATATAGCTCCTCAATGGCAACTCACTGAGGAACTGCTGACGATCCCACGGTATATATAAATATATACATTAGCAAAAAGAATTACCAGAGGTCAAACAGGAGGTTTATGTTTTCCTGTTTTTGTCCAGTCAACTATACCTGCTCTAAATTTCTACAGTCCTAGCTCTGCATTTCTTGACCTTTGCCAGCTCTCTGCTAAGCAATGAGGAAGCAATGACTGTAAGCATCTTCCTGTTCAAGTAGATTCACAGAAATGCTTCCCCCTTTTACACTTCTCCCTCATATTCCAAGCAGCAAGATAAAAAGGCTCTCCATCATCCCTCCTGGCAAATGCCTCCCACAGATATTGCAGTCCAGTAAGTGCTTTGTGGTTCTACACTCCTGGTATTTCCATACTTTCCTCCTTTCTGGGGGAAGAGTGTGAATGTGAAAAAAATGAAAATGAGAGGACCGTGATTAGGATAAGCTGCCTTCACTAACAAGCAGTGTCCTTCAGATAAAAAGGATGGAAGTAAATGTTGTCTAGGCTCATCCAGCTTCTTGCAGAGACCAAGTCTCCTCTTGCAAGAGGATCAAAGCCTACATTACTTCATGTTTTACTGTAGCTTTCTAATAGCTACCATCAGACATATAAAATATAAAATCAGATAATCTACAAGGAGAAGATAGCCCAGCAGTTCCAGTTTTATGTGGTGAAGATATGGATCTAGCATCCCTTGAAAAGGTGCAGCCAGTGTTGCTCTGCTGTGGAGATCACTGATCAGGCATCCCTGGGCAGAGAGGGAAGCACAAACTCTTTTTCTCCTGGCTGCCCTCTCTCTGTGTGCTTGGTGTTAGATGTTTCCATCATGCAGTTGTAACTATGTGACACCAGTACTTTTATGTATCTAGAATAAGCTCTGTAAAACCTGGATTTACCTTCCATCAGGATGCCAATGATTTAGAAAACAGAACATTAGTGCAACTCTTAAATCCATCTGCACCATTTCTCCAAAGCCTAAGAAAACCTTGAACTCCTGAACATTTGAAGAATAGATACTTACAACAGATAACATCAATCTTTCAACACAGAAGATGACCCATTTTGCTTATGCACTAAGCTGAAGTGCAGTAAAGAGCCTGCAAGCCGTTTGCTCATGATAAATGTGATACTGCATTGCTGCTCTTAGAGAACCTGCTGCTTTGTGCATTGCTGTTTTATGGCAAGTGGAGGTCACAGGTGAGTTTGCAAACGTTGCAGGTGAAACACTGAGAGACCTGCTTGCAGAAGAACATCCAAACCTGCTACAGAGAACTCCTACTGCTAGAACAAGATCTGACACTGAAGAAGGGTAGAGTCATTGCCATTCAGACCAAGCTGGTGACAGCAGAAGTGAGTAGGGAATGCATAGCTCATGCTATTCAAGCTGTAGGAGGAGGACAAACATGGTCTAAAGAATGGCCAAGAGAAAATTACAGTACTGCAGTGTCCTGATTCAAGTTAGAACAGAACTAATTCTGTTCAGTGATTTTACTTTATTTATTTTACTTTATTTATTTTAATTGCGTCAAGGGGGATTAAGTTCAATATTGATTTTGTATATATTTGTATATATTTCATTTTATTGTTAATACTTTCATTAAAGTAGTTTTAGTTTTCTTTTCCAATCAATAAGTCTCTCTCTTACTCCAGTTCCCTTTGGGAAGGGAGAGAAGCTAATAGAGAGCATCTGTCACTCATCTGCCCCTACTCTAACATGTCCCTGACATGCAGACACAACCCCCAAACTCTGGGAAAGGCAGAGGTGCAGCAAGAGCAAAGGTATCGCTGGCACCTCCCAAAATCCTCTTTATAGGACTTCATGTTCTTGTGAGGAAAGTTTGATGGGAACACTGTTAAAAAGCCAGTAGTAACATGTTTGGGTGACATATACCAGTTACTGTTTGGCATTTGGACAGAAGCAACCTCAAATACAATGAAGACACAACACTGTTTTCTGTCAGTGTTTCTGGTGTGTCATCAGGGAAACAAGAAGTCTATTCAATTAACATTAGAAGTGTATTATTTACTTTCTGTAATATAAGACTATTTACCTACAGTAAGACTTGTGCAGCTTATGTGTAGTTTGTAACCTGAAGATGAAATTCCCGAGAGTGGTTGTTTGCATGTAGATGTGACTATGAGTATGATTTGTGTACCTCCTGAGTTCTCTATCAGAAAGCACACAGGTTCAGTACTGGTACACTAAATATGCAAATACGTAATGGGAACTGGGCTTCATTACCATCAGATTTTAATGCAGTGCAGTTATTTGAGTCAGTCATTTATCATGAGAGTCACTGATGAAGGAAATTTTGCTGAAGGATTTGTTCACAGAGTTAAAATTCAGCTTAATCTGGTTTCTGATACCAGAAATTACTTCAACTATCATATACAGCAAGAGATGATCAATCACAGAATCTTGCTTATGCTCTAGGAGAAACTGAATCTTGTGAATGACAAAATATGATCTGCAATGACAACAAAGTCATAGAGCCCTAGATGAGGTCTTTGTGACCAACAGGGTTCAAGTCTGTAGAGGTAGCAGGGCTAGGATGGGTATTTGGAAAACACTGTGATACAAAAACATACTCCAAATTGAATGAATAACACAAGATATATTGCCTGGGCATAACAGACCCTTTCCAGCATTTATTACAGGGGTAAACTTTTGAATTTTAGGTATGTCTATATGAGTGTGATTCTGTGAGTTTGCATCAGTACAGACTTACAGAACCATGTGGGCTTGGAGGACAACTCGTGGGTTTCTAATCCAACAACCTGCTCAAAGCACGGTCAATACTGAATTCAGACTGAGAACCTCTAAGGATGGAGCTTTGCAACTTTGTTGGGCAGTGCTATTGTATTGTCATTCAGGAGAAAGGCTTGTCAGACTGGCTGTCAGAGCTTGCCTTGCCCTGCCCATAGCTTCATTTTCACCTGTTTCAGCTGCAACAGAAGATGTTCTTCTGACCAGGTGGCAATGTCTTACGTCTGTGTGGTACGGCAATAGTTTTATACAGACACTCATAACGAGATGTTACTCTGTGTAAAACAAGATATTCAGGTTTCTAACAAAAAGATGTAGTACAAAGAAATACAGGTCTGGCATGAGAGCAGAAGACTTGAGAAGTGGGGATATAGGATGCTCTGAAGTGGTTACAAGCAGGGGAAGATAAGGGATGAGGCACAGGCTGAATCTGGAGACCCAATGGCTAGAGCAGCTCACCCACCATCACTTAAATACACAACAGAAGCTGGATAAAACCAGGTTTGGGGGGGAAACAAGGAAAAAAAAACAACAACAAAAACCAAAACCTGAATATCTAATGTATGTAAAACACACTGTAAAAGACATCATGTATAGTAAACTTGGATGTAACATGGACTTGCAGACCAGTGAAGGAAAAGCAAGATATAAAAATGTGTGAGAAAACATATATAAGAGAGAATGCAGAGTGAGGAAAAAAATCCATCAACATGATTATTTCTTCTGGTAAAGGACTACAAATACTGATGCTTCACCATGATACCGCCACAAGCACTAGACTGAGTTCAGGTATGTGAGGATCCAGAGGGACAGTGAAAGGGTGAGCATAACACCAGGAAAAGGGGAAGAAACTGGGAAATATGTCTATAACAATTTTAACTGTATTATTTTATTATTAAGTATTATTAATGACACCTGATTTCTGTATATAGATTTTTTATTATTCTTTCTTCTTTTTTTTTTTGTCTGCAATACTTACATATAGGCCAATAGTGATTCTTGGATGAATCTATTAAGATTTCAGTTGTAAAAACAATGAATTCTTTCCTTTACATAAAAGGTGAGTTTCCTCTCACAAGATTTTGAATCTAATTAATTGTATAGTCTTTTGGGGTAATTGTTTGAATGCTTCTCGAAAATCCAGAATGGCTTGGATTATTTTATTTTATTTTATCTTTACTTGAATACAGAAACACAAGCAGTAGAAGCACAGATCATCTTATACTGCATCAGCTTAACAGGACAAGAGCTGAACTTTGCCAGATGACACCTCAGAAGGAGAGAGTCATCTTTTCTTAGGCATATAATTTTTCTAGCAGGACCAGAATCTAATGTTGACATTACAAAGAAAGTTTTTGCAGGCATCAAAGCTTAGAACTGCTGGAAAAATGATAGGCATAATGTTTATTTCATAGGCTTTTTCCTTGCATGTTGTCAAAGAAACTTTATCCTAATCTCTGCTTGATGTGTAGATCAGCATCACTTCAGAGAATCTCAAGCCTGGGTAGACCTTGTAGAAACCTGCAGAAACAGTGATATCCTGGATCATAAGTAGCACAACACGCACCTCATTTCACCTTGTGCTACTGCAGCTCTGACTCCTGATGCCTCAGACTATAAAGTCAGAGCTCTGCTTACTTAAGCCCTTTGGGATAATAGTAAAGCCACTATATTTGAGGCAAGAACACTTAATAAAACCAAGACAGAGTATGTTGCTGTTGAAAGTCACTTGTGCATAAAAATAGAGAAACTAACCTTCAAGCCAGAGATGCAAACGGCATACAGATTATTTTCTTCCATGAACAGAAGGATTCAAATCAGTAGAGATATAAAATGACGAACGGTCAGTGAGATAACTTGAACTTACAGGCATAAATTCAGATCATCACTGACATAAAAAAACAATCAACAACTGCACACAGGACAGCTGTTTCACCAGTCTTTATCTTCATTAGGTGTCTGCATAATGACAGATAATTGTTGGGACTACTGCAATGGTAACTGTAACTATTTGAAAGAGATTTCTTATCACATCTGATTCAATGAAAGTTAAGTTGCTTTCTGACAAAAAGATGCCTAACAATCCTAAGCACCTTAATTTGAGATTTGAAATGAGTTTTCCCCAAATGCAGTTGTGCCGTGTAAGTTACTCACTATCTTGTTACTCCGTTAAAATGATACACAAAATATGCACAACTGGCTCATGCTAAACCTCAACTCATTTTCAGAAGAAAAATCTGACAGTGGAGTGTGCACTGGATGCTTTAGTTCAAATTAATATGGAATATTTAATTACTTACAAAATTCCTAAGAAGCTAACAGTGGCCAATATGCTGACCTTCCAGCCTGACTTACGTGGTTCAGCACAGCATGGTTGACCCATGAGCTGATGCACCATTTAACTGCTGCTCTGCTCCCTTCTTGGTAGGAAATACTCAGAAATAGCAGTAATGTCTTAAATTGCACCTGCTACTACAGATCACTTTTCTTTTCATTGTTTTTAGCCAGGAAGAAAATCAGAGAATCAGTATTTGACCAAGGATATAAATTCACTGTCTTAGGATTTGAACAGCTTCTTAATGGAGAAAAGCATGATGCAAGGGCATCACTGGAAGCTCACCTTCAGGCAAATCCAAGAACCTGAAAATGTCAGTATAGTTTTGAAAGAAACAGTTAACTGAAGGAATGCGGGAAAATCTTCACTAGAGACTTTCTATAAACTCTTTTATGGCATAACACTAAGAGACATGCTAAGGTGTGGCTTGCCAAACATTTTTGAAAGACCTATTCAGCCCTTAGTCAGTGAAAGACTCCTTGCTTCTGACATGGGGTGAACTCACCACAGGGCAGAAGGCCACCACAAAGCAGTATTGATAGCTTGTTGGATACCTTATTAAAGGTTTGTGAGATTTGCAGTACTTTTTTCTCAGAGTTTATTGCAATGTAGTGCTCTGCCTTTATGTCACCAGATAACAAAAAACACTGCTGTAAAACAGGTGCATGGGTTAGTGTCATCCATTTTGCGGTAAGAAGCCTGCATCTACATTCTGCAGCTAGTAAGTATTTGGCTCTAAAGGTTTAAAAGTGAATGGTTTCCAGACTCAATTAAAAGAAAAGTCTTCAAAAAGATCTTTTGGAGAAGAACAGAGGAAAAAGGAGAAGCATTAAAACCCTTACAAGGCTGTTGTGTACTACAAAATCTTTTATTTTCACTGTTGTGTGGGAAAAGGGTGAAAAAGTTGTATTTGGAATCTGTAGTTCTGTCACATAATGAGTAAGATTTCTGATGCTATACACTTGCAAAACAGATGTGCTCAAACTATTAGAAAAAAGGGAATAAAGTAGAAAACCAAAAGCATAATTAAAAGATTGTGCTTTGTTGTCTTCCTGTGTATTAAAACTAATAAACCCATTACAACTTACATTCTTAAAAATAACCTGCCAGTGTGAACAGAGATTTCTGTTTCCTGAGCTGTGGGTCAACTGATTTTGCAGTTGGATCCTCTCCTTGTTTCTACCCCAGTCTAAACCAAAATAACTCCATTCGCTTTCCTGAAATTATGCTTTCTCAGTGCGAGAAAGTAGGAATTGAGGACTTGGCACTCCCAAAGCTTGTCTTCATTTGCAATCATTAATTTAAGTTAATAGACCTGCATGACTTCATTTATGCTTAGCTTAGTTTTAGCAAGCATTAAGGAAATACCACTCCAGCTACTGGAGTCATTTGATTAGCAGTGCTGAGTGATTAGATTAGCAGAGTGGCTGGACAGATCTGTTAATTACTTGTTGTCACTCCAGATGATGTATCCCCACTGCACCAGCAGCTCAAGCTATGCATTTGCATAGATAAAACCTGTCCATGCTTGCATCCTGTTGTTTATTTATAATTCACATCCTTGCCTCCTGTCAGTGCTTCTAGTCCCTTTCCTTATAGGGCAGAGTTCCATACTAGCTGTAAGCTCTGCTGTTAGCCTGTACTGGAGATCATTGTATGGTGCTGAAAATGTCAGTGAGAGGAACTATTGGTTCTTTGTCATAACTCCAGCAGAGATATAGTTCCGGTTCTCTGGGTAATCCTCTTTCTGGAGTAGTGTTTCTTACATACAACAGTGTCTTACTGCAGAAATAATACAATTTTGTGATACTGTTGCAAAGAGCAGTAGTTTTCACTGACTCTTAAGATCTCTTGAGTTCCAATCAAAGAAAAAAAAAAGCTTCCTAGGAAACAACCCTCATTTTAAGGCTGAGGCATCAGAGAATTATGTGCCCTCTTGATATTTGTGATCACTTCTGTCCAAGGACAAATGAAAATTAAGCAATTAGGCAATGAGAGTAGGATTTCTCTTTGTAAACTTAATCCCCTATGAGTTGCATGTTTAAGCTCATTGGTCATCTGGGCTATTGCTGCTGTCAGGAGAGAGGATGACCAGCAGCTTCAATGAATGCTGCTTTTCCTCCCTTTGGTGACTTCGAGGAAATGTAGTCTTATTGAGTACTTGATGTTCAATAAGTTCAGAGAGATGAATCCTATCCTTCCTGCTCCCTGCTAAGAGGAAGCAGACCTATGCTGCTGCTCCTCTGCCAAGAAATAGCAGACATTATGTTTACCCACACAGAGCAGCACTCTGAATTCTTGTGCTTGGAATACATGTGGAATTCCCTTTCTATTAAAAAGCAAAACAAAGCAACCTGCTCAGAAATAAGTGGAGGGCTTTTAGGAATGTGGAATAGCTGTTCTTTCCTGGATGCCAGGGACAGTTCAATGTTCTGTTGGATCATTATAAATTCCCTTGTCTTTCTGGGCAGTAAAAACATGCAAAGTACAAAAGGAAAACATAAAGTAATGCTGTATGAATTTTGTCAAATTATAACTCTGATGAGGAAAAGTAGCACAAGAGAGGGGATAGGGCTGTGATGCTTTACATTGCTGTTAACAGTTGATGTTTGTACAGAAGAAGATATGAAATCCTTCAATACTGGACCCACACCTCCTCTGCACTGGGAATGTCACTATATGAGGTGTATAACAGTGAAAATTCAGGGTCATAATATCCCACTGAGTTTCTGAGTCATCTTATTGCACTGAAATAAAAGCACTTTAGAAACTACAAGCCATCTGTGATGTTAAATGCTATTATGTGATTTGCCTTAATAAATCTTCACAAATCACCTCCAACCACTTGAATTTTTCAACACTGTTCTGAGTCATTCATAAGCAGGTAAAGGTCATCATGCTAAGACATTATCAACTCTGATCATTATCAAGTTAATATTATCTGCAATAACACAACTGCTTCCACTCCAATCCAGGACATAGGAGAATTTTAAAGAAGGAAGTATGTAATTTTTTTTAGCTCTGACCTTCAGAGGAACACACTAGGTATGTCATTACACTTAAGTCTACACAGTATTGATTATTACTTGTAGCTTCATCCTACAGGCACTGAGGTAAGTGACTGTTGTTAAAGTTCAGATCCCAAACTCTGTGTTCCAAACTCCCCACAACTAGACCTTCTGTACATTAGGAATTCCCTAGGTACATCCTTTTCTCCATTTGCTCAGTAATTTTGCCCAAGAGTGATAGGGACACTGTGATTCTACAAATTAAATGTTCTGGTTCTAAGTGTGCTATGCTCAGGATGTAGCAGTCCTACTGGGCATATACAAATCATGTTCTAGATTAGCTCGGTGCAGATGCACATGGCCCACACTGCACAGGTTAATCTACAATAATGCTACCTAAAACTTTGTTTCTCATTAATTAATTACACCTGAAACAAAAGCCACAAATAAGAATTCAAAATCTATTTTGTGTAAGTGCAAATGTTGGTAGCTGCCCATGAGGAAGAGCTGTGTATGCATTATCCAAATCTGAGCACACTGAGGCTCCACAGTACAAATGTCTTTGCACACAACAGTCAGTGTCTTGATGCACGAGTGTAGCAAGAGTGGTTTGAATGCTGAGGTGGTTTGAGTGGTCGGTTTGATTGGTGAAGTGGATTGAAAACTAGTTTATGTATGTATGGCTAGGCTTCATGAACAAAGATCCAGGGAGGGCTCCATCCACGCTCCTCATCAGCGCCTTTTCCAAGCGCGTTGATAAAAAGAGGATAGCAGATAACACCCTCGAGCCTGCGCTATGGATTTTTTTTAGGTGAGACACAGCATGGGCAGAGCTGGACCCACCCTTTAGTCCTAAGGTTCATCTGCCAGGGCCTAGCAAGCTTGGACACTGGCAGTGCAGTCCTTAGGACGGAGGTTTTATTAGAGTGTCCTTCTCTTAGATGGAAGGCCTTACAGGGCTAAACGAGCTCCATCTGCCCGGGTTTGAAATCACAGTTGTCCCTCTCCTAGGATGACTGCCAGAAGGCAATGAGCTCATCCTACCCATACAAGGATTATAGGAACATGGGTATCACTCCCCACACTCTACCGTGGGCAATGAGTTTAATGCTCCCTCTGCTGTCGGCACAGTTATCGCACCAGGGGCCACAGAAGACCCCAAGTGATTTTCAGACTGTGCATAAAACTGGTTTATATGTTATGGTCAAAGGGTTGTTTGTGATCAGCAGCATGAGGTCTGTTGGGAAGAAGGACAGTAGTGGTATAACTCAGGGGTTAATACTGGAGCCAATGCTATTCTGTCGTCTTTTTTAATGATATACTGGGATGATAGGACAGTTTGCACCCTCAGCAAGGCTGTTGATAGTACAAAACTGGAGGGAGGGGCTGATACACTGGATGGTTGTGCTGCCATTTAGAGCAACCTGGACAGGCTGGCAAACATGGACATACTGGCATGTGTCCATTGAAGGGCCATGAAGATATATGAGATATATAGATGTATATATAAGATATATATATAAGGGATTGGAGTATCTCTCATACAAGAAGAGGCTGAGAGAGTTGGGCCTGTTCAGCTTGTAAGAAATGGCTTGGGGTATAAATACCTGATGGGAAAGGTAAAGAAGATGGGGCAAGTCTCAGCAGTGCCCAGTGGAAAGGAACAAAGGAATGTCCACTAAATGAAACACAGGAAATTCCATTTAGATGGAATAAGAAACTGTGAGGAGTGATCAAACACGGCAGCAAGTTGCCCAGAGAGGCTGTGGTGCCTCCATCCCTGGCAATATTCAAACCTGACTAGACATTACCCTGAGCAACCTGCCCTAGTTGCTTCTGCTCTAGTTGCTCCTGCTCTGAGCAGGAGGATGGACTAAATGATCCCTAAAGCTGCCTTCCAGACCCAATGACTCTGTGATTCTATAATTGTGAGTTACTGAGAGGCTTGAATTGTTCCAGCTCACATCAAGTTGCAGTTCAGCAAGTAAGAGCAGGTCAGGATTGTTTAAACAAGTTACCCAATTGTTTGCCAACTGGTCACATGGACCTGCTATGGTAGACTGTTTCTGTAGCTCTGTTTATACATACATACTCTATTAGGTATGGTTCTTTCATTTTCTGTGAGGAATACTTATAGAGTAAGGCTCAGTGATACACAGCTTCCAACCAAGTGCAAGTAGGGCACTCAATGTTTTACTTTTCTCTGCAGAAGAGGGACACAAGCATTATACTATTTTATGATTCTGTGATTATTCAGGAAACCACAAATCTCATTCACTGTTCCCAGATCTCCAGTACAAACTTATCTGAGGCTATCACTGAAACAGACAATTCTGCACTGGTGACACTACTGTTGCTTGCTTGTTCCCACCTCATACTGCCCAACTCCTTGTGCTACCACGTGTGTTTGGGCAGTCACCAGTGAATGAGAGCAGGTAACTTATGGGGGTAACTCAACAGGCTTTGTTACTTTTCAGTAAAAAGCAAGGCTGTTTGAAGCTAATGATGGAGTAGAGAGTAGATAGGTAAACCACTGCTTTAGATAGCAGTGTTAGTCTATGGTAGCTATAAGTGTTCAGAAGATCACAGGATGATTCAGGGTGAAAAGGTCCTCAGGAGGACTCTAGCCCAACCTCCTGCTCCAAGCAGGATCAGATGTGAGATCAGAGAAGGTTGCTCAGGGCTTCATCCAGTTGGGGCTTGGAAATCACCACGGATGGTGAATGCAAAAGCTCTCTGAACAACCAACCTGCTCCAATCCATGATTATCCACCAGTAAAAACCATTTTCCTTATACCCAGCCTGGATCTCTTGTTTTTCAGCACTTGCCTGATTTCTTCCAGCCTCCTACTATGCACCACTGTGAAAAACCTGACTCAGAAACTTACAGCAGCCACAGCTATGGTCTATGCATGCAGCTCCACTGCTGATCTTGGGTTGTCCTGCTGGGCAAGTTGTCACAAACTTGCTATGGAAGGAAAATGTGTGTCATGTTTCCATGATTGCATAAAATTTCTCTTTAGTTTACTACAAAGCAATGAATGAAATAAAAAGCTCATCAGATTATTTGATGATGGCAAAAGTACCATTCTCTGTGCATGACTTAAGACACAGGTGTTACTGGAGAGTGGAATTTACCTCATGCTTACAAGACATGTATAGATCATATTAACTCATCTGCTTCCCTTCCCCAATCCTCAATCATATGAAATAAACCATAATAAATTCTATGAATTTTCTGAGTATTTTAACACTCAAATTCATGTTTTCTCCTTGCAACTAGGAGCAGAGGACATTGGCTATTTAAGAATGTAAACTATTATTTAAAAAATAAACCAATTACTTAAAAGAGAAAGTTAGAAAAACACACCAGAAATTGCAATGGTAATGTCAAAATAAACCTCAAAGACAACCTATGATCTTTTCTGAGCCTCCTACAGACCCTCAAATGCACTTCCTGTAGTATTATGGATTATCATGCAAAATACTTCGGACAATAAGGGAATGTAGATGTATAAGCTAAACAATACTCAGTGTATTTCAGCAATAGTAGAGACAAAGTGTATTTATTATGCAATTGCACTACTACACCATAAAAATCTGCTCTTCAGGGTCATAAAAATCATAATACATATATTTTAAACATGTTTATTCTATTTTTGGGCAAACTACAAATAGTAGTTTCCTTAATAGCTCTTCTGAAGTCATTTTCATGCCCCAGGAAATTGCTTTTGTACATCAATGTTTACACTTGATTACACAGCATACCTTGGTTCACTTTGTGATGATAAGAATGGATCCATACAAGCAAAAGAATCTGCTTCCATGGATCAGAGCATGTAACATATTTAAAGTCAATTTCTCCCCCTTTCTCAGTATATGCTTAGTTGAGTCACGGAGCCCATTTTTCTTTTAAAATCAACCCCCTGCAGAACATTAATAACATGAAATTGGATATTGAAAAAATGAGTAATTCACCTAGCATTTTCTCCCTGATCCTTTCAGGCATTTGTTCGAGATTCAGCAGATCTTCTCAGGAAATGCCACTTCCTACTGCAAAAATGAGAATGCATAGAAACTCCCCACCCTTCTCTCACTCTAGATCTGGCATTTGGTATCCCTCAGGCTGTTTTTCCAGCCATGAGGCAGGTTCTGACAAATGGAGGGGAACTGGATGGGAATTCTCTACATCTGAATTTCCAGCTACCTCCTACACTGTAGCGTCTATAAAATTTCTGCTGAAACTTCCTTGTTTTTTATGACCAAACAAGTGCAGCTTACAGCCTAGGGTGTGTGCTGAGAGTGTGCCTGAACCACTGTACAGCTTTTCCCTCTCCCTCTTCCTCTTCCAGCCCTCAGTACTGGCAGAGGTACTAAAGTGGTAACTCCTACTTCCCTATCAATATCACATCTGTACAGTCCTATGCATATTTCTCACACACTTTCTCCCAATTTAAATCCACAAATAACCTTTGAAAAAATAATCCAAGAGTCCAGATACTAAGTTGTTAGGTAGGTGGGATGGTCCTGTGACAAGGCTATTTCTGTCACACTTGAGTTTGATGACAAACTTTGAATGTTTTTTATTTCACCATCACATTCAGCTAAGTGAATCACAGCCAAAAATGTTCAGTTATGGCTGTGATGCTGTTCAATGCCAGAGACACTTGATGCCCGACTTGAGGTCAATGATTTTCAGATATTCCTTCAACTGTCCCTGAAATATGGCTCTGTGAATGTGTTTGGGCAACCAAAATAATTACTCAGGTTTGAAAATCCCACGTCGCAATGGTATGGCAGAATTACCTCGCTAACAAGATTGTCAGATGAAGAGAAGTGAGAGTTTCACAATGTTTTATAGAGAGGACTTAAAACCACAAAGGAATGCTTAAAGCCTGTTTGATTTCTGTAAGGTGAAAGGAAAATATAAAGGGGAAAATGGTGACAGATGATAGTGTAGTAAAGTATATAAGCCTAACAGCTTGTTCAGACTTCAGAACTCTTCTAGTAGTGCAATGCTGTTGATGGATGTACTTTTCATCTAATGTTAGCTGGCAGAAGTCCTACCTAGAAATAATCCGAATGGCTAAAGAACCTGTGGTCAGTATTTCCTATTTCATCTGGTGACCTAAGGCAAAGTACATAGCAAATTGACAAACCAAGTCAGTTTAAAGGGAGTTTGCTACACTTTTAAGAGAAAGTTTAGAAAAAAGCTGTCTGCAGAGAGGTAAGGTAGAAAGAGAAGCAAGAAAGCAAGGAAGCGTGAAGCGTGGTATCTCCTTCCAAGCAGAGCAAGCTGGTCTTTTTCTACTCTATAATTCAGCAGATTGTTTTTAGAAAGTTAGCTTGCTCTCACTGCTGTTTTTGAATGTTCTGCTCAAAACAGATTGTACTTTACCATAGATTAACTGAAACAATTTACAGTCTCTTTTCTCTAATGAGTGACATACATTAAATTACAATTTGCCTTTTCTTGACCAGAATTTGAGAAATTCCTGATGTTTCTTACATACTGTTAAATACTAGGTTTTGCTAGCTATCGTGTAGCATCAGGTATTGAACACTACACCTTTTAACATCTGTCATGCCCTATTTGTTATCTAGTCACAGCTATAATTTTGCTGTTCTTCAGCAGGCACAAAGTTGTAATTAAAAACTATAAGGCTGTTTAAAGGGCTTAGTAAGACAGTATACACTGGAGATGCCCTCAGGGCCCACAGCTAGCAGTCAGAAATTCAGCACACTAACAGGTATAGGACTCCAGGTCTCCACATCTGTGTCACTTGAACTCTGAGTCTTGATGTAGTCACTCTATTCCTTCCAACTCATTCTAACCAAGAAAGTACTGCTTCACATATGCATTAGCCAGGAATATACCTCCAAATGTTGTCATGATTAAATAAACTATTAATTATTAATCAAATACATAAGCTTAATAAAAATGTCATCAGAATCATAAAATCTTACGCAGTGATGTTGAGAAGAAATTGTTGAAGGCTGAATGTGTATATTGCATATATTTGAAAATTGTGAAATCCAGGAACACCCTATTTTCTTTATAGAAAGTATGTGAGTATCAGCCCACTTCTCCCAGCGTACAGGATCGGGTGTGAGATTGCATTGCACATTAGAGTACCAGCATATCCTCTCAATTGTTCTTTTTTACAATGCACTGTGAGTATGCCTACCACTTTGTAAAGGCAGGAAAGACAAGGCTGCTGCTTCAGGAAGCTTGTATCTCAACTCAAATACAACACAAAGGCTAGTACTTCAAATGCATATGAGAATAAAGAACAAGTGAGTTCTTCAGGGCAAAGCTGGTAGTAGAAGGCTTCAGGAAGGGTTTGGGATTTAAGGCCATTCTGCACAGGCTCTGGTTTTCCTTTGTAAAATAAATTATGAAGACACAGTTTTACTTTCATTCCTTTAGATATTACAAGAATGTCAAAATTCCCGGGGTTTATGAAGACCTTACTCATTTGCACATTGTATGTTCTTGCACTCTAATTTGAACTCATGGATGTTTGTTTTGCAAAAACAATCTCTCAGCAGTAACACTTATTAGCCACAATACCCACTGCTAACAAACCAAAATGTTCTCACAACCTGTCTGTGTTTGCCCTTGTATACTCAGTCCCTCTCCTGTTGTCCTCTTTGATAATGACAGAACTTTGGTGAGTGAAGGTTAATATTTGTGGATAAATCTAAAACAAAGTGTATTTTTGAAGGAGAAACATCTTCAAAATCTTTTTGATACCTCAAAGTGAAACTGAAAAGGTTACAAACCCATACCTGTTTTTCAGAGAGCATTTCAGGACAGATCTCAGGGGTACCAGGTTGTTTGGCATAGGATTTGTGAGGACCTGGAATAAAGGCTCTGTTACTGCATGCCTAATCTCCCTCGTTTTCTGAATGTTTTGGATGACCTATCAGAGTTGGACAGGATAAGGATGGTGAATGGAGACAAACTGAGGGCCTCATTCTGGGCTGAGGTGCCAATGCTTTTTGTGTGCTTTCTCCTTCCCTGCAGAAAAATCTCCTCTGGCAGTGTAAGGGAGAGCAGAAGGATGGGAGCAGGACAGGATGGGCAGACAGATCAATCCCCTGAAGCTGTCAGGCTACAAGTCGCAGTGTCAGAACCACCACGACAGAAATATCCCAGTGCACCTGTGAAAAACCATTTTCTGTTGGCAGGGTACCTACTCAACCCTTTCTTCCCACATCTCGTGGCGGTCACCATCCCTCCAGCCTCTCACAGCGCAATCCACGCTGCGTGCCTCCGTGCTGCCCTCCCGGCTCAGCAGGCTGCTGCGCATGCTACCAAGACCGCAGCAAAGGCCTGCGGGACACTCCCCGAAGGTAGGGGAAGCCGGTGCCCCGGCCAGGCGCTGCCCGCGCCCCGAAGACGGCGGGCCCGGGGGAAGCCGTCTGGGACTCCATTTCCCAGGGTGCCGCGGGCCGGGCGCGGCCCCGCCCGCCTGTCNCGCCCACAGGACGCCCGGCCGCCTCCCACGTCCCCTTGGCTCGGCCGCCCTTGGCGCTGCGCCCGTATCAGGGCTAGGTGGCGTGGTGTGGGCCCGTGGAGGCCCGCGGGAGGGGCGCCTGCCCGTAGGGGCCGGCGAAGGAGGCAGCGGAGGCTGCCCGNGCCCGCGCAGCCTGCGGCAGCCAGAGGCTTCAGTCTGGCAACTTCCCGGCGGGCCCGGAGGTGCCAGCTCTCCCGGCAGGGGCGCAGACCTGCGCCGCCTTCCTCCGAAGTGGCCCCGGCGGCCCCGCTAAGCTCGCCGGGCGCCTTCTCCATCCTGCCGCCGGTCTCCCGCAGAAGCCGAGACGCCTCCGTCGTTCGGTTCCACCCAGATCCGCAGAGTGCCCCGAGGTCGTGATACCCACGAAGCTTAAGCGGCCTCTGACCGTCCTCTCATATGGGCGCTGAGGTGTGCTCGGCCTCTCCTTCACCTGTAAGAGATGTAGAAGGCCAAGGGCTGAGGTGCTGGGAGCTGTGAGGTGTTCGTGCAGTGCCCGGCTCCTGGGGAAGTACACGGTGATAGAGGTGGTGCCTACCAAGGGGTAGAAAAGTGGACACTTTGCTAAGGTCTTCCAATGGATGCTGGGCTCCTGCTGCAGTCCGACGTCGGCTATGTGTGCACTCTTCATGGCGCTTAGGGAAGTTTGAGAAGAGATGTGACTAGATGTATGGGAAAAGGCAAATTGACTTTCTTGCTGTCAATTCACTTGATTTTCTGGCACTTTAGAGAGAGGCATTGAGAATCTTGGGGTTTGTGTCCCATCTTGTTTCCTTCTGTGGCCTTGTGAAAGTTTCAGAAGTCCATAGTGTGGAAACCAGTCATCTGACCCCTCTCCTATGCCTAATTTGGGGTATGTTGTTTTTCTTGGGGTACTTATCATGAGACTGCTTTGAGGTTTGTTTCTCAGATATGCTGGGATCTACAGTTCCATCAAAGACTGCTTGCTTCATTGCTGAAAATCGTGCTGAAGCTGTCTCTTGCTGAGTATCCAGGCAAGCAGTGTAAATGATAGTCCAGCAAAATCTTGGATTTACTGAAGGCAAACTCAAATAAAGGTAAACAAAACCACTATGTCTCAAAAGGTGTCTGTGTACATCCAAAGCTGTAAGCCTCTCCGTGAGTCAAACAGGTTTCTTGCATAGGCTGCCTTACTCAGTGGCAGTTTTGAAGACTGTAATGATAAAAAGAAAGAAGGTAGTGGTCCTCAATAAAAGCATTGCTTCTTCAGTGGCAAAAAAATAGCAATGTGAACTGGGCATGCGTGCCTGGTAGTGGGTAAGTAAGTAAATGAAATGGACTGCCATGCACCAGATGGTTCATATGCCAGCAGCAACCCCTATTTCATCGTGCTCTCTAATGTCATCCTTTATTCACTTGAAGTCCTTCTCAGTCTGTTTGCTAGATCTTTTCAGGTCTGTACTAATTACTGTCATATCTGCAGTGACTTCCATCTGAGAATCTCTAAAAGCTTTGTAAATATTAATGAAGAAAAGCTCTGCTAAAGCTTTGGGAAGCAGTGCCTTTCCCTTCTCCTGAGATGGTATTTTTTTGGAAACCAGCTTCTTCCCATTTCATTCCACCAGGATATGTCCCTGCTATGGTCTCTGAGAACAGGCTTTCTTGTCTGTATGTTCTGCTTTCCTCCCATTTTGGCTTTTTCTTCCTCTGCTTTCTTGCCTTTGCATAATTCTGTTACCCTCACATAAGCACAGCAAGATAACTACTTACTACTTCAGCACAAGTAGCCATGTGGCTGTGACTGCTTTGTGTGAATGTAGTGCTTACACATGTAAGGCCTTTTATTATCTATCATTTTCTGATGGAACTATGTTTCTTTGTGTGCTTAAAAGCATGCTTTTATCTGTCATCCTGGATTCCTGGGTGTGAGCCTTGTTCTTTCCATGAACTGTGACTTTTGGCAGGTAACATGGCATTACAGCTTCTGTTTGGGAAGCTGAGAGGATACTTTTTCCTTGTGTCTCTGATCACCACAGTGTGTGGATCCTACTCAAGTAAAAAATAAAGTTGCTGTTGAATCTTCTAAATTGATACTGTTGTAGAAAAATGCCAATTTGCTGAACTCAAAATGTCTTGGACTTGGGAAACACAGGCTCCTCTTCCTCCCCCCC
>VWZO01005806.1:1056729-1084966 GCA_013396975.1 Bucco capensis | reverse complement strand
TCCTAGTTTCTTGTTGATTTGTTTGTTTTCGTTGGAAAAATGTTTTCCTGGTTTGCTGTTTGGGATCTTGAAAGCATAACCTGCTGTACATCAGCTCTGGAAGCGCAGAAATAAGGAAAGCCCTCAAAGCCTGGTTTAAGCTGAGGTTGTCTGGCCTTCCAGTCTTTGTGGTAGTTATCTGGGAGCTTGGCTAAGATGGGCTTTCTGGGTCTTCAGGCTTTTTTTATGGAGCATAGGAAGGCTTCTGGATATTGGGGCCAACTGCCTTCTTGTGTGAAGTTCTAAGTGACTGGACCTGGGATGAAATTGGTAGGGAGTGGAGAGGTCCCTTGGGACACAAGGAAACCATGGATCCTGGAGCATGGGAATTCCTTTTCAGAGCTAACATACACTGCCTCACCAGCTCTTCCATGGCTGTTGTTCTGTGGAAACCACTTGGTTGTCATCCTCAGCCATGAACCCAGAAACTCTTTGTTTCTCACAGAACGCTAGGGGTTGGAAGGGACCTTTGGAGATCATCCAGTCCAACCCCACTGCCAGAGCAGTTGAACCTAGAGCAGGTTGCACAGGATGGTGTCCAGTCAGGACTGCAGTCCTGCTGACCCCTCTCCCACCTTATCTCCCTGCTCTGCCCCCACCTCCCCTTTCCCACCCCATTTCCTGGCTCTTTTCCCCCAAATCACAGAGCACCTGGGCTCAGTTGAAGACCCTCCCCTCGCCTCCCTCCCCAGGTGTGGCTCTTTACCCTCCCACCCACTGCCCTTTATCTTCCTGAGGAAGGGTAGCAGCTTCAGCTGCGCCCAGCCGGGCTGAAGGAGGCAGGAGACTCCTCTTGGCATCACCGGTGAGTTCCCCATGGGTGCACCCTGCTTGGAAGGGGGGGAGAAAGGCTGGGGGGCCTGGTGGCCCCCCAGCCAGGTAGGCAGGTAGGAGGAGGGTTCATGGCCACTTTGACATCACCTGTGGGTGTTAGCTGTGCATCCTCAGTGAGGATGAGCTCTTCTGCATGCTACCTGGGCTGGGTGAGGGTCTCACTTGAGGTTCCTTTAAGAAATGTTCTGTGTGGCTAAAGTGAAAATATTTTGTAACCTCTGGTTTGTTGGAGAATCTTTGAAAAAAAAATAATTTTGATTTTATCTAAAACTGTTGAAATCTTCCTCAAATCTTATTATTTTGATTTGGAGTGCTGGAATTTAGTTATGACACCAAACCCGATTTTTTTTTACTGGGATAGTTGACAGTGGAGGATTTGAAAATATGAAATAGGAATTTGAAAGATACTGAAGTTCCTTGCCAGTTATATGTAATACATACCTGAGGCTCCCAAAACAGATTTTGTGGACTGGGAGATCCTTTCGGCTGTGCAGTACCAGTGCTTCCTGATTGATGAAAGGATTGGTGTGTGTGGGGAAAGTGAGTTTGCATTCCTTAATATGAGCCCATCTAGATGGGAACACTGCCAAGGTAAGTCTATTTTTAGACCTAACAGTTTTGACAATATTCCTTTAAGTGGTTTCTTTTTTTTTGCTTCCTCTAGTAAGAATGAAAGAACTAGGTCAGAGCCAGTAGAAAAAGGCTTTTGATCTTGCAGTAGTGCTCTCAAGAGTTTGTTTCTTTTTCTTTTGTGCAGCAGAGATAAAGGGGAAGAGGGTAATGGTGTTTTTCCCCTTCCCACTCTTTATTGTGCAGGAAAGTGAGAGACTGACAGCACCCACTAGATAATATATTCATGCAGGTAATCCCACACAGTTTTCTTGGATCCCCTGCAGCCCTGACCTGTGGTATCTTTGAGATTCCTAAGCAAAAAAGCACTAATTGTATCATGGAGTTTTTTTCTTAAGTGTTTAATGAAGTTTGTTCTAATGTCTTTCCTGCTGTGTGTAGGCTTTGGAAAGTACATTTATATGTTTGTTGCTGGTCTTGTCCTAAAAGCTTATGTAAACTTTTACTGTCCTTTGGCTCTTCTGTAGTCGTCTCATGCTATTGAGACCCTGGATCTACCTATGGGACAGGATTTTTACTAAGAAGTGAAGCCTTGCTAACATAAAATGACAGTGGCTCTGACGTCATCCCTTAGTAATCCTCAAGGGGACTAGAGACTTGAAGGAGGTTGGGGCGTTCTGGGGCATGGCATCAAGGCTAATTGCCACAAGACTGAAGTAATTTGTAGCTTGTAACTAAATTCTGTCAAAGTAATCCTCTGAATTTCAGCAGTGTGATACACCTGGGTGGAAAGCCTTCAGTGCCAAGCCAACTCAAATGGATATTGAATACTACCATGTGTTTCCTCAGGACTTGAGATGTGGTGAGCTCATAGATGTACTATGCCAACTCTATCAGGAATGCTAGAGTGAGTTCAGGACCATCCCAAGGACAGTTTTGAAGGAGGTTTCAGTGTAGAAACCTAGTATGCTTGTTCCAGGGTGTGCCCAAAGGTACAACTCTTTTGACAGGTATTCACTTACTCAGCTTTGTTGTCTTCAGTATTTTCCAGCCACTCCTTTAGCTTGAGGGACTCAGATATGTGGCTCAGAAAGAGCTGCCTTTTGGAAACAGGGCTGAGATATGCATCTACCTCTACAGCTGGAACTGTCACATCAGGTCATAGCAGAGATGGATAAGATCAGTTGTGGAGGTGTGCACAGGACAGAGAGGAGTAAGACCTGAACTCCAGCCTTTGGTGTTGTTAGCAGTTCTGTATGTTATTTAGTGACCATTTGTTCCCAAAATGCATCAGCAGTTATGGGATTCCAGCCTGGAACATAGGTCTTCTCCTATCCATCCACTTATCTCTCTTTGTTCCACAACAGCACAGCTTTAGAAGATGTAGCCTCCTTTCTTGACACACCACCACTGCCCTGCCGTCCTACTCCCACAGTGTGCATACAGTTTGGTGTCAGTAGTGCTTAGAACTTTCCTATCTAGGTTGCTACATTTGAAAAAGTCACAGTTCATTGCATCTGTCTTTAACAAAACAGACAGTCAGTGATCTCTGTCTATGGGAATAATGTGGCTATTTAAGGCCAGAAGTCTGTTTCAGATTGCACATTCTTGTTTGGAATGCTCCTCAGGTATCATGTAGGGTGACTGAGCTGACATGCAGAAGGTGCATCCACTGTAGGAATTGGAGACCCCAAAATGAAGCTGTGGCAACAAAGAATGTCCCTGCAGTGAAGTCTCTTTGGGTGTATTCAGTCTGAGTAGGGACTGGATATGATGTAGGTTATGTGGTCCTTTTCACCTTCCTGCTTTTAGAAATGAACCCATGTTAGGCAGGAATCAAGATACATAGACTTTGTATAGACTTTGTCTCTGTATTTCTCTTGGATGAAATTTGGTTGTATGATAAGAGTGTACGTAGAAACCAAGAAGTGCTTTCAGGTCAACCAGTATAGATACAATTCAATGAGTGTTTGGCCTTACCCTTTAAAATACTTGAATGACTCAGAAGCTCAGGGAGAATGCTGATTAGTATAAATTGGTTTTTTCAATGCAGTTGAGTCCTATCATAAGGATAAAACTTGTCAGGTGGTGGTGAGGTATGGGCAAAGGGAAGGAATGGTGCTTTGAAAGTTCATGTGCTTTCTCTACCAAGAAAAGGCAAGTGAGAAAATGACAAGTTAGGCATTAGATGCATTTTCTCACACTACTGGAAAATACTGACAAAGTCTGTAGTGACATTGTAAGATCCCACGTTCACTGCATAAATGGAAATTACAAAATACAGTTCTTGAAGTTTTTTTCTTACTTTTTTTTTTTCTCCTGAGATGTTCAAGCATGGCGGGTAACACCCAGGGAGGTTGTATAGCTTGGTTTCTCTCTTACAGCTCGGTGTACACGGCTGGGACAACCTGTTTGGAGGCAGTCTTTTCTCCTTCTGGTATTGCTGTGTCATGAGTGATAGGCAGGAGAGCAGCAGCGAGAAGCTCAGAGTAAGGAAGGCACTTGTAGCCACATGGTGTCAGAGTTGCGGATTGATACAGGTTGTTCAGCTGAAGAGGTTTCTATCCAAAACATCATCTGTGCAGCCTTGCTAACGAGCGCAGACTTGGGCATCTGGATAGTACCAGAAGTTTTTGTTTTGCTTATTGGACTCTGAAAGTGCGACAACTAGTTTGCAGAGGTAGTAGAAAATGTTGGAGGGCTACTGCCCACTGCACTGAGCATCAAGTTTCTGGGTTTGTTAGGGATAATGTATCTACTTCTGGTTCCAGCTTTCTCTGCTGTCCAGGCTGAGACATCCCTCTGTGCCCTGACCATCTCTCTGGTGTCCAACTTTTTGTCCACACCACATGATTTGAGGCAAGGACTTCCCTTTCTGGGCACAAGAGATATTCAAGGGTTGGGACCGAGCAATCTGATTGTGGGTTACTCCTCATGCAGGCTGTTGCCTTTGGATACATGTAGGCATTCGCCCTTGCAGATTAACAGTTGGACAACTCAGCCCTCAATTACTTGCTTAAAGCATGCAGAGAATGTGGAGAGAGTAGTTCTGGAAGGTGCCAAATACACCTCATCATAGAAGGTGATCAGGTTAGTCAAGCGGAATCTTTCTCTTATGAACTCGTGCGGACTGGGCCTGATCCCTTGCTTATCCTGGACTTGTGTGATGATGAGGGAGTTGCTCTCAGTAGCTCTATGTTCTCTGTGCAGTGTGAGCTGAACTTGGCATTAGAGAGCAGGCTTATTACTTGAAACAGCAAGAATTCACCGGAATGTGTGCTGCTCCTCGATATGAAGCAAGCATGTTGGCAGAGAAACAGAACTTGGGCTAAAGTGAACTCTGCATTCAGTTATAGAATCTAATATGCTTGCAAGGGAGTATGTGAACTGAACAGGAAAAGGGCATGAGGAAGACATTTGGTGTGGATTGTAGCCTGCCTTTAATGCAGTCCTATCCATCTCTATATAACTGGGAACCTTGCTAGCTCATGCTCTTTAGCTGAAAGTTCAGATCATTATTCTCCCCATTCCCTCTACTCATCTGCGTCCCTCTGTCCTGGTTTTGTGGCTTTTTCATTTTATTTTTTTTTCCCCAGAGGGGGTTTTAGTTGAGTTCATTTGCTTCTCTGCAAATAACCTAATAAAAGCAAGAAAGAGACTTTTAATAATGCTAGTTCAGAAACATAAAGAAAGAATTGTAATGTGTGTAAATAGAAGCTTTTTCTTGGATTTTCCTCTAGCAAAATAATTGCATGCTCTCAGCTAACAGTTTGTCTCTATACAAATCATCTGGGGTACTAGAATGAGTAGGATACAGTGGTATGAGCAAGCAGTAGGAGGTGAAGGATTTTGCTGGGGGAAGGAAAGAAGGCATTTCCAGGCTCTTGAGTTAAATGTGCAAGGGGAGGTTTGAACAGTGAAAAAGGAGGTAACTTTTAAGCAGTTGAAAGAAAACTAGGACTGGAAACAGAAATCATCTGCTAGATTTCAAACTAACTATGCTAGTGAGAATGAATAAATATCTTTTTCTTTGCATTTTGATGTCTTCATGCATCACTCATGGGGCAAGAGGTAAAGCCTGGTTCCACAGCTGAATTGCAGCCATTTCTGTGTCGCATGTTCAGCACGCACCAGCTTTCATGAGTAGGGCGAAGGCAGAGGTCTCTGATGCCTGTCTGGGACAGCAAACCTCTGATGCTGTAATACTTAACTTGTGTGTGTGAGAGCCATTCTTTGTGTACTGGATAGGCTTGCTAGTATTTAGAAAAAGGTCTCTGATGTTATGCTGCCTGATCGTAGAATTGATTAGTAGTGCTATAAGGACTTGAGATGAGGCATTCTTAGAAATATAATTTGCAGTGGAGCATGACGAGCGAATCTCCCAAGCAGTGATTGCAAGACAAGCTTATTCCAAGCATAGTGGAGCTAATGAAGACTTTCTTACTTGTTCTTTATTTTTCCTGTCTGTTTCGTCTACATATTCACTGTGAAATGCTCAGAGGGCAACAGTGGTACCTAGTATGCAGTTTGCCTGAGTCAGTTGGTGACAGACAATTGCAATGTATCATAAATACTTCTCCTTCAGAGTGCATTATTTTAGGTCTCTTACTCTCTATCTTTGAGCTGTCCATTAATTTTTATTTATTTATTCATTTCTTTATTTCGTACATGCTTCTTATCTCCTGTAGCACCCTCTGTGGTTGCAAGTTTGTGCATCTCACAAATTTGAAATCCAGAGGAGTTGCAAAGCTTTTCAGGAGAAGCTTTGTAGAGGCTCACTCAGTCTTTCTTATTAACAGAGAATGAAATTAGCTTGCAAAATAAATTATCAACTATTTTTTACTGTAATCTATTGCTCAAATTATGTTCCTGTATCCGTATGATGCGTGCTACTTACTGACCTTTATTACTTAGTTCACTTAGATGCATTTTGCTCTAAGCTAATTGTGTAGTTCACTAGTCCCATTCTTTGAAGTATTCTCTTCTCCCTCTATATGTGTACAGGATTTGTGGTAGACTTGCCTTACTCACTCACTCAGGAGAGAACGAATGTCTGGTAGTAGTAATTGCCTTGGTCTTATGGGATTACTACTCAGTGGCCCGGCAGAGATGTTCAGGGATAGTTTGATCAGGAGTGTAGTTTTTTCAGGTTTTGTCTTGCTGATAATTTTAAAGGGGTAAAAAAGGCAAAAGCCCCATAGTTTACAGTTACAAACCGAAATGAACATCCCTCCTGAATGCTTTGTCCCCTTCTGCATTTATCCTCTTCTTACACCTGTGTCCTCTTTGCCCTGCGTATCCATCTTGACCTGGTTCAATGTCCACTTGCTTGCTGCAGAGCTGTCTCTTCTCTTGCCATTTAAGATACTTCCCAGGTGGGGGACATATCTCATGGATTCAACAAGCTCTTGGTTGTAAAATTAATATATTGTAAGAAGTTTGTTTAATAAGTGGGTTATTCCAGTAGATGATTATGATGTTTATTATCATGATAAAGAGAGGCTAGAAAGACAGGCAACTCTCTGGAGGGACTGAAGGTACAGCAGTGTGCAGCTTGTCTGCCAAGCATTGCTGTCTGTATCTGGCTGAGCTTTGAACTCAAACCTACAGGCAGAGCTCATCGGTAGTAGCAATTTACAAAGTACTCCACAGCTACGTACTGGCCTGGCTTTTAAGCACAGCCTACTTGTATTTGGTTAATGCTGATTTTTTTTTTTGACGCTGACCAACAAAAGCAGATTGCTAGGCATCAATATTACTTCAGCTAAGTACTTTGGGACTTCAGACTTAGAGGAGATCTCTGATAAAATCATGTTACCTATCCTGAAGTAGAAAAGGTGCTGGCTGATTTCATGGGCTGCTTTGCTCTATGTGAATGCTACTGATTTGGTGCCCATTAGATAAGCAGATTTGAGAAACAAGAGTGGGCAAAATCTTGAAGCTACTTCGCCAGCAGTATTTATGAGGTGGCAACATAAGCAGCAGGTTATATTCATGTGAAAACTTGACTGCAGTTTCAGATGATCCAAAGTGATGGGTTGGGGAACTGCCAATTTATATTAGCAGGAGATTGAACTGTATGGAGAAATAATTCCTATAGGCAAAAGGCAGACAGTTTCTCAAAACTAGAAACTGATTGATGAGGCAGGTGGAGCATCCATAGGAGTTACAGAAACCAATTATGGTGGAAAAACTTTCTGCCAGGTAGGAGTAGTTGAAATAATCCTAAATTTTATGTACAAATTAAGTTCTTTATTAGCTGTTTGTAATTTTGGCTTTTAGAATTGTAGAAGTGGTACTAACTGTTCCAGTCAGACATAATCTTTGAATTGTTCCCATGCTTTCTAGGGATATTCAGAGCTACTAATGAAGTACAAGCTTCTGGAAATATGGGCAGGGCATTGCAGTACAGATCCTTCTTTCTCATTTAGTGTGAGCTGTCATGTCAATCTGGAACAAATTCTGTGTTTCCAGTGTGAATGGCTCTGCTCTGATCAACCAAGTTAAGGTGGGTTGTGAATGTCGGCAAGAAAAAGCCCCAGGGATGTTGTTTGACTACTTGGTATTGAAATGCAGTATCTGGAAGTATATAGAAGTCTGACTGAAAGTGCTGAGTGCAAAATTTGGTGTGGTTGGAGATATGATTTGCTTTTGCCAGAGACCTGGGCAGAGGTGGAAGGAACTGCTCCAGTGAGAGCTGCTGTCCAAAGGTCTTGTCAGATCCCTTCTCCTGGAAATACCTGCTAAATCTTCATGACCTTCTTGAAGACTGGAGAGGACTGAAAAGATACTTGGATCCTTTTCTGCCATGTCCAGCCTGAATTTATTAATGTCCCAGCCATATGGACTAACTTCTGTCTTTTTCAACAGTGTGGCATTTATGGTGGGAGCAGCAAGTGGATTGTATGGGTTTACCTCTTAGCGTTGTGCAGCTAAGTCTGTCGCATGGAATAGATAAAATGGAGCTTGCATGTTTGCCAGTATTTGATGCATGAATTTTTTCTAAGGATTGTTAGAGGTTGGATGGGTATCTCCTGTGCCTGCCTTTTGTCTCTGAATAGCAAAAGCTAGCATATGACTGTGATGTACACAGAATAGGGCAGATGAGTAAGAAGATGCTATTTTTACTCAATTGCTTTTAAGAATAGAACAATTGTTATTGAATGTAACTCAAGCACTTGCCAAATATGCTTTAATATAGCCTTAATTGATCTGCTTAAAATTTTAATCAGCCAGCAGTATTCCCACTGAAACAAGCAGTTATGAAATGTTTGACATGGTAGGCAATAGAGTGCGCAGAGGTAGCGATTGATCATAGATTTGATGTGCAGATCAAATGTAGCCTTGAGTCTGCAGATGGAGAGACAAAGGCTTTCCATCTGCTAATGTAAAACTTTGGCTATATCAAGGCTGTGTTTTGAAGAGTGCCTTCAGGCTTTTCTCAAGACAGGATCCACAGAGTACCCTCTAGTAAAAGGCAAGGCTTGCCCCCAGATGCCGGTAACTTATGGCTCTTGGTGACTTGTGTAGAATCAAGCATGCTTGGACAAGCTGTCTCTTGGCTGCTTGCCATGTGGGAGGCAGGCGTGTATGGGAAGGAGGTAGGGAGGGGAGCAGAGCATTCACATTGCTCTGTGAGCTCTCCTTTTGAACTGCATATGCATGCCATAAGGGATCTGCATGGGCACAGATGTGTTAGCTTCTGCAGGGCAACAAATTCTCTTGCTCTTTATGTATGGAAAGGACTTGGATTTGTGTTCTAGCATGTGGAAAAATACACTGTGTATTGCATTAATTTTGTTCCTTCCCTAGTTTTTTAGGACAGATGTGGTCATTTTTCCATTTTGGGTGCTCCACTTACTATTTTCTTACAAAATTTTTGACTGTCAACTTGGCAGATCTTGGCAGCCTTTTCTTCAAAGTTCTGGAAAAGTGGATATTTTCCTGCAGAATGAGCTCTACCATTGAGCTAGGAGTAAAGGAGCACTTAAGTATCTTTTGTTTTAAATAAGTTTCATAAATTTAATCTGTGGATCTGTGTTACTGTGTTTGCCAGCACCACTTGTCATGTGCTTGTTGTTGTGCAGTCAGAGCTGTACAGAATATCTGCCCTCCTTCCCCAAAAGAAAACAAGTTCCCACCACAGAAAGCTTTCAAGTTAAGTGAAAATTGTTGGGTAGCCTAAAGAGAGACATGGCGTTAATCAACTGTTAGGTGGAGTTTTCAGCAGGGAAAGATCTTGTTCTACGTGTGTCTTCCTTAAGGAACAGATTCAGTGTGGGTATATGGTAAGCCAAGACCCTGATGAGGGTGAAGGAGAGAAACTCTTCCTCCTCCTACTCCTACAAAAAAAAACCAACCCAAACTGTTGTGTCCCTTCCCTCCAATAACAGCAAATCTGGAAAAGTCTTTATTGAGGCAGCCTGTGTTTCTTATAGCCAGTCATGTCTTTTCAATAAAAATTAATGGCCATGTTTGTAATCTCTAGCAGCCTCTCTGTTTTTCTTTGTTTTGTATCTTGAAGGAGCCAAATATAAAGCATTGCTGAAACAGCCCTAACATTCATTACTCTTGAAAGAATGATGGCCTAAGAATCAAGCAGCATCTTTCCATATGATTTATTTGTTTTAAGCCATCCAGGTGATGCGTATTCTATCGTGTTATCGGAAATCTGGATACTTTGTTTCCTATAACACATGGTAAATCAGTGCTGTAACCCAGAAGCCTACCATCCTCCCCCTAATCTGTATTGTTTGGGGGCACTGAGAGGGGAGGAGTTGCAATCCACAGGAAGCTTGCTGCTGGCAGTATTCTCCAGGCAGTGATAACACAGATTTCTCTCTAGTGAGCACTGGAAGGTAGCTGACAGCCAAAACCTGCCTGTTTCTGGATGCTCCTAAGGCATTTCAAAGGTGTTTGCAGAAGTCTTTCTGTTCAGCTAGGCAAGATTCTTGCAGAAGACAATTGCATGAATCTTTATGGACCACATTCTGTACCAAGTGTCTTTTTACTGTTGATTTCCAGCCTTTGCTGAAGCAGGATATGTTGGGAGCGCTTTTACATGTTGGTTAGGGTATCTCCCATTTTCTGTGAAGGAGGGAATTAGTTTGATGAACAGAACAATTTCCATTCTCACTGAGCTGCAAAATAAGTTTGTCTTGGTGGGTCACATCTGTATTTTTTTGAGGTCTGGAGGGTAAGCAAAGAACTCATTAGTAATTAATTACTACTTTCATGTAGGTAAATATGATCTAGAGGAGATATAATAATAGGTGGATATGATCTAGGAGAGAGAACTTTTTGGTGTCTTAAGACACACTGATGTAAATATAAACCACAAAATTATATTTCTTTGAAATCTCCCATGGCAGCTTAAAAACCCCAAAGATGCCATCATAACAGGGCAGGTCTGGATACCTTCCCCATAATGGCCATACAGCCAGAGCCAGAAACCTGTTAGCTTCACTGCAGAAATAAAAAAGATTTTGCATTTTCTCTGATACAGAAAGAGGGTCCTGCAAGGGAAAAAATCAAGCAGCAGCTATGTTCAAGTTCAGTTCCATTGTAGTCTTGTAGCCATGCCAAAAGCAATATCCAGGAAGGGATAGGTATGGAGTACATCTAGAAATAAAGCACTTGGAAATGCCTCTGCTAACATTTTTAAGGTTTAAGAATTTATGTTTTGGATTAACTTAGTGGTGTGGCAGGGAAAACCAGTAGGAGGAAAGGAGTGACTTGAAGACAGTAATTTTTTTCCCCTCCTCAGTAGTGAGAGGCAATGCCAGAATGATGGGATTTGGTTTTCCATTGCCTTCAAGCAACCTACAAGAACTGGTCTGAAATAGGAAAGACAGACACTTGTAAGAAATCTGCAGCAAGAAGCTTAGGGAAAAGCTCTTTAGATTTGGGAAACAAGGCTCTGTAGCAGCTCTCTAGGTATCAAAAAGAAATTGCAAGTGGCCTGCTCTACTAAAATGAAACAGAAAGATGACAGAAAAGAATAGCAGCCATGCAGTCTCCTGCATACTCCTTTTCTTGTGTGTTTTTCCAGTTTAAAACGAAAAATATTTTCTTTTTGAGAAATTAGTGCTTGAAGAGGAAATTCAGAGTTTATCTAAAAACTTCTCAGAGGTTTTAAGTCCTTCTCCTATGGTGATCTCTGGGGTGGCCTTACCTCCAGAAACTTGGCATCACTACTTCTTTTTCCTTCCCATAAGGTCTCTGCAGGGTTCAGCTGTGGACATGATGTAGTCTAGTGATTCCTCCTCTTCATCTCGTGCTGTCTGCTGAGACTACTTGAAGAGGGATCTCTGTCTCCTGCGTACTTGTAAAAGAAGTGCAGGACTAATCATAAAACAGCTTCTCACAACAAGACTGAAATTTAGTTCCTTTTCCATTCTTGATTTCATTTGCTAGTTTTCTGTGGGCTAGTGACTTCTGGTCTTCTATACAAAATGGTTTCATCTGTAATAAAACATGTTGCAATTCTGTACTGCTTTCCTTCAGTGTTATTAATGAGTTGTCCTTCATAATGTTAATTTGACTTGAAGATAGGAGATGTAGGTATTGTAGTGCTTGGACTGATCACTTATCTCTTAAAAATATTTGGGCATTTTAAAAATTCCAAGGAGAAAATGCCAACTTTTGGACTCTTTCTGCACTGAAGACTTGCTGTAATTTAGGCTCAGTGTTTTCAATTGAGACACAGGGATTTAAAGCAAATGGATTTTCAAAAGGTGCTGTAGTTGAAGGACCTCTTGCCTTCCCTGGCAGCTTGAGCCTGTTTCTGGTGAGAGGCTTTTAAGGGCTCACTTGTAGCTGGTAAAAACTGGCAGTTCTGAGTCCTCCTTCCTCTTCTCCCCACCCTTTACTTTTAAGCCAACCAAGGGTAAAAGGGCAGCTTTTATTTTGGCTTTCCATTGTGTTTTGGGTTTCTATTCAGATCTGTCAAACACTGCACCATAGTATCTGAGCAAAGTTCTTTTGTGTACAGGGAGAGTTGAGACCATTAATTATAAGTAGCACTAAAAGTAGCTCAGTTATCCGGGAATATAAACAAAAAAATCAGATAGATGCATGAAGAAGTTGCCTTGGGATCCACACATTTTAAAATTGCTACACATTCCAAGAAGGTTATGAAAGCCACTCTCTGTGTGAGTGCTGGAACTGTGAAATTTCAGGCAGAAAAAGATTAAACTACTGCTATAGTTGTAAATGTGCATTTCTGTGGTATGGTTTGCATTTGTTTTATTTTTTTCTTCAGTTGCTTTCCTTATTCTGCTGTCATTAGTCCACACCTCATTATATGCTCCTAGAGAGTACATCCCTCTTGCTTGTTAGGATGGTGTAGGTGGTAATTTGCAGTGGTACAAAGTGCTGAAGGAGAGATAATCAGCTGGGTAAGTCATTAGGCTGTGCAGAGGCTGACTTGCTGTGCACAGCTTACTTATCCCAAACTGTATAAGACCTAAAATGTTGCACTAAGTGAAAGTGTAATAGAAGAAATTTAACTTAGTTGTCTAGAAAAGAAAGTAGGATATGGCTGAATAATGAATACATGGGATATATTGCCCTACTCTGGTAAAACTTAGAAGTTGAGGGTCTTGGGCGTGTAGTGAATCCAGTAGAGCACAGTTCAACAGAGTAGCCTTCACTAAATAGCCTTACAGAGTGATGAATTACTTCTCATCTTCCTTCTCTGTCGCCTCATCCAGAATCCATATGAAGGTATGGACACTTCTTTTGCCATGATCTGACTCAGCTCTGGTTACCACATGACACTTCGTAGTACTTTGTAATAAATGTTTGTAACATCTGGTTATTCTTTCTTAAGCAGTGTTGTTTTTTTTCCTGCAGCTATCCATTGCAATCTGAATCCAAATGGTATTGATCACCCTGTCCCCACAGAAGGTATTAATCTGCAACTTGAAGGTGAAGGAGTTGAATTGTCCTCTGTTAAGAACACTAGTACTCCAAAAGGGCCTGAGTCAAAGGAGACACCCAAGAGACAACAAGTGGAGCCAGAAATATCTAAGGTAGGTAGGGATTGGGCTCTTAGTTATTCTGCTGAGTCTTAAAGAATAGAGGCTTCTTGAAGTCCTAGCTACTGCTTAAACGTTTTTCATCCTGTTGAAGACAAAAGCTGCAAAACTAACAGTGAGAAAGTGGGTATTGCAGAAGCTAGGTATTGCCATGGAGTGTTAGCCCACACACATCTTGGACATTGCACTATTTTAGTTTTCTCTAAATGAAGATAATTAAAATAATAGAATCTCTCTTTCAGGCACTGCGGAGACTTTTTCCCAAATGACTCTGGTAACAATCAGAATGGGAATAGATGTTTTTGAGTGTTTTGTTTGATTTATTTTTCCTTGGACAGATAAGGGAAGAGAAAGATTCTACAGTATGTGAATATATGGATTTTTTTAGGGGTGACTGAGTTTTTATTGAACTGTTAAGTAATTTTAGGGAGAATACCAGGTCAGTTCTTCCACGTCTGGTATGTCAGTGAATAAACATACCTCAGAGTTGAATTCCTAAAGACAACTACAATATATGTTCTCATGCATAAGCTGCTGTTTCTTGTTTGTGTAGCAGATGTGACTACCAAGTACAGGTGACTAGTCGTGTATGCTCTGGACACTTCAGTTATAGGACAATAATTTGTAATATTAGATCTGTTTTTTACAAGGATTAAAAATAAGAATTTAAAAAAATTAAAGCCCTTATCAATCTTTTGATCTTTAAAGGCCTAAGCCCAAGGTTTTGGAGGTGATCTCTAGAGTGGAAAATTGAGTTTTTACTGAATGTGACACTTCAGGAGTTAATAGAGCAAATAAAATGAGTGTCTTTTTTTTTTAAGGTCCAAAAAAGGCAGTAACAATTAATTCAATGACTGAACATATACTCTTATTTCCTACTGCCCTCAGTACAATAAATCTAACAAATAATACACATACAGTTTTGATGTATTTCACTTTTAGAATAAAATAGCATTAAATGTTTTGAGCAGTAGCCTTGACAATAAAGGCTTTGTATGAATTCTAGATTATGATTTTTATCTGAAATGTCTAGTTTTAAATGAGTACAAATTCAACTCATTTCATTATTTAAGTCACTGAACTAGATCCAGCACAGGCACTACTACTTGCGATCTGTTTTATGGCCAATTATCAAGCACATTGCCGATTTTTCTCTTGAACCTTTGGAGAACAGATCTGTGCTTATTGCTTTGAGTCATCCATTTGGTAAGAAGACCACCAAATTTTGCATAGGCTTTGAGACAAATCTCAGCTAATAGTGCATTTACCCAGCTTTTTGCAGACAAAGGCAAGCTAATCCTGCATATGTTTCAACATCACTAGACGGAAACCTGCCCTGTATTGAAAGCTAAGGAGTTACGTTAAACTCAGAGGAGATCTTACAAGTTTGGACATGGAGAAGCTGAATGATGCAATGGGACTTGAAATTCTTTACAGAAAGAGTGGTGAGGCACTGGAACAGCCTTCCTAGGGAGGTGGTTGAGTCACCATCCCTGGTGGTGTTTGAGACGTGTAGTTGTGCTCCAGGACATGCTCTAGTGAGGGCAGGGGTTGTGTGGGGTTTTTTTTGCTGTCTGTTTTTTCTGTTTTCTTTTTGATTGGACTCTGATCTGAGAGGTCATTTCCAGCCATGAATATTCTGTGATTCTATGACTCCAAATTGAGAATGGGCTCATGTAGAGTTGACATGGAACATGGGCAGATCAAGCCTGTCTTTGCTTGCAGAAGACTCATCCTAGTGGAAAATCAGGATGATACATATCAGTGATTTAATTAATGGAACCTATTTCCACTGTCTGAGATGTACTTGGGCTGATGAATAGAAAACCATTTCTAAGGCTGTCCCTGATGGGTGTAGCTGGGGAGAAGAGAAAGCATAGTGCTCTCAAAGTAGGAAATCAGCTATTGGTTTCCTACATCTGATTGCAGTAGCTTTATTTAGAAAGTTTGGCATGCTTCAGATTTAAAAACAAACAAACTGCCAAACAAAACTAAACACTTCTGCTTGATGGAATAAGCTTGGCGTAATAGTATCGTGCAAATGAAGTGGACTGTTTTTTTTGAATGTATTGCTGCTTTGCTAGTAACTTGGGGTTTTATGTGTTGTGTTAACTTAGTTATGCGTTTCATCTGGATTCATATGCTATAGCCTGAGGTGGCCTGTCTCTTCTGGCTTTCTCTGCCTTAAAATTTAAAAATCGTATTGCTGTATCCTCTAAAATGTGAGTATAGAGTTGCATTTGTAATTTGTGTGGCTGTAGGAGTTGAAGTAAGCAGTCATTATGAAGCTTTATCCATGAAATCATATCTGTATACTGGAAAGATGAGTGGGAATAAAAGAAAGTATTGTAAATGAAGCATTGTGGGCAGATCTTCCATTTGTTATATATTTTCTCATTACTCTGTTTTTAAAAAGGTTTCTTGACAATCCTATGTATTCAAATAATGTTAACACATACCTCATATCCACAGTAGTGAGACTTATATTGCACAAAGCAATGCAAGGTATTGAGTGTAATTTAAGATGCCTTACAGACCATTTTCTCTATTTTAAGCTTTCTAATTTGTCTTCATTGCAACCAGTTCCAGCACTTCAAACCTCTTGTCTGCTTCATGATTTTGCTGTCCGAAGAAGCAAACAAAATCTCCTTTCTAATGAAGTGTATACTACTTTTTCTGTTCTCAGATACGGACTTGCAGAACAGTAGTAACTCGTGGACTACAGATAGATTTTTAAGTTCCTTTTTATGCAGCTGATGTAAATCAGTGAGTGCAAGTGTTTGTTTCTATATTTGGGATGCAGGCAGCAGAAAGTGTAGCGTGAGTGAAGGTTCACTCATGTAGAAGCTCCTGATGAGAATGAAATATAATTATCAGCTGACTAAGGTAGAATTTTAACAGAAAACGGAATAATGATCTTAGTCTCTCTCAGTTGGTTCCCTAAGGAACGACCTTGTTAGAAATGTAAGCAAGTGCAGAAAACGAGAAGATTGTTCCTATCTAAACTAATGTGCATAATCCAGTGAGACTCTGACAATGTACAGAATACAAATACGAATTAAGGAAATTATCTGCAGAGTAAAAATACTTAGCTTTTTTGTTTTATACCTTTATATAAAAGTGTGTATTTATGTATATCAATATACAAACTTTCTTGGTAGGAACCAATTTTTCACTATTCGTGGTATAGAAGAAAAAAATACAGGCAGTTGAATGGTTTTAAATTGGAGAGGAGTAGATTTAAACTGGAGACATTAGAAAAGTTCCTCACCACAAGGGTGGTGGAACACTGGAGCAGTTTGCCCAGGGAGGTGGTTGAGGCCCTATCCCTGGAGGCATTCAAGGCAAGTCTTGCCAGGGCTCTGGGCAACCTGATCTAGATGGGGATGTCTCTGCCCACTGCAGGNGATGTCCCTGCCCACTGCAAGGGGTTTGGACTAGATGACCTCCAGAGGTCCCTTCCAACCCAAACCATTCTATGATTCTATGACACAGAGCAGAAAACTTCACTGGAGAAAGCAAGGGTGGTTTTAAATATAAGTTTTAGAATATATGTTATTCCTTTAACAACTTCTATATCTAACCTCTTGTGTGTGTTTTGTGGAATTCTTATGTTTTTTCATTAAACCTATGTCTAGTCTGTTTGGTTTCTGTATCATAGTTATCTCTAGATAAACACCATGACTCAGGACATGTAGAGTTTAGAAAAAATATTTAAAGGTTTTGCTATACGTTTGAAGTCCTGCACTTCTCTGAGGATAGGCTTTAACAGAAGGAGACTTTCCTAACAAGTTTCCAATAATCACCTCCTACGGAAATATTAACTTCTATCAAAGCTTCCCACATGTTGCACTCATAAGGCCCTGTTCCTTGTGAGTGTGAGACCCAAATCTAATCTGTCACTTTTTATAAAAGATTATTCATACGGAGAGTTTTGATTCCTAAGTAAGGTGTGCATATCTGGTGACACACTTTCATTATGTGGTAGCAGCACTAGCAAATAATAGTGATGGCTTTTTATTGGCAACCACTACAGTTAGACTTTCTATCTTGTATTGACAGCGGCAGGTTTTTTATCTGACTTGAAGACAAACAATCAGTCCTTTAAAATGTTAATGAAAACTATGAAAAGAAACTGGTAAAAGAAGTGAGGATCATAGAATTTCCAGAGTTGGAAGGGACCAACAAGGATCATCAAGTCCAACTCCTGTCTTTGCATAGGGCAACCCCAAAAATTACACTATGTGCTTGAGAGTCTTGTCCAAATGCTTCTTGAATTCTGTCAGGCTTGACATCTTGACTAGTTCCTTGGGGAGCCTGTTCCACTGCTCAACCACCCTCTGGGGGGAGAAATTCTTTATATCTTTCATTCTGTTGATAAGTGCTATATAAGCACCAGTAGATTAGTACAACACTGGAGGGCTGTCTGAACTCCGTAACAAGAGGATGAGAATCTTATCTTGACATTCTGGGCCCAGTTCAGGACTGACTGGGATGGAAGCAGCTCCTCCTGGCTTCCTGAGGAGTTCCATTCCGCTCAGGAAGTAAATGGAGTGTGTGTCAAGTGTGTGATGAAAAGTCCAAGCACAAGAGTGAGGCTTCTGAGTAATAACATTGTTACGGAGTTCTTCTTAGGAATGGACAAGTGTTTTGTTAGATATTAAAAAAAATAAAAAAATCTCCTGGTACTGTTCTCTAAAGACAGAACAGGAAAAGTAATTTTCTACAAAATTCTTCAAGTCTTTGCTTGGTGACTTCTGCTTCACAGTGTTTATTGTTTTTTGCCTTTTTTTTTTTTTGTCAAGCTTATAAAACAGGTTGCATGAGAGAGAGAGAATCTGCCAAACAGTGGTCCTGGCAATGAGTGCAATGGAATGTATGCATTCATCAGCATAGCTGCTTAGCATGTGAAGACCATTTTATACTTTTTTTAATTCAATTGGTTGAGAAACACCAGTGGCCACTGAACTCGGGCAATGAGGATTTACCATTTTACTTTGTCTTCCAACTATCCCCCTCTTGTGAAACTTCTGGTGGCCACAAGATATGTAAACAAGAACCAAGATTGTACTGGCTGAAGTTAATAAACAACTTGCCTGTTAAATGTTCAGCATAACCCCAGCTGGGCTGTGCCACTCCAGGTTTTGCTTAAAATTGTGCAGCAGGGTGGGAGGGTGTTTGAATTACAGACTTCTTTGTATGTCCTGGTGGAGATGCAGACCCTAGATGGTGAAATGTTACTTCAATGACAGAAAGTTTGCTTTTCTTGGTTGATTTTTGTGGAGAAACAGTTAACAGATTACTGATGTCCATGTCAGATCACCACAGTAAAAGCCAATAGATACGGTGTGAGTGTGATTTTTTTTTTAAATATATTATTTCCTTTTTTGTCTCCCCAGTCTTTTACTGCAATAGTGACAAAACACCACTTACTACATTAGATCTTTTTTATGCCTAATAAAAATAAGTACAGAATTTGAGTATACAATATATCTCAAGTGGATTTAAAAATATTTGGCAAATGTTAGTATAAGGTAGCTGAAATAATTACACTTCAGAGCAATGTGCCTTTCGAACATCTCATTCTGTGATTATTTAGTAACACACAGTAATTAGTGTGCTCACTTCTGTCTTCATTTTCAGTAGTTTTTTTGTCATGTGTTGCATACTTAGACCTGTCTGCATGTTATCTTGCTTTTAGATGTCTAAACTGGGGACTGAAATGTTTGATGTGTTTGTAACTCTTCTCCTCTCAGCTCATCATTTGTGATTGTGACCTCTGACTGAAGTCTGAAGTTTCAGAACCAGGCAGTGAACAGATCTTCTATACTGAGTAGTGAAATAGAAGTCCTGGGTGACCCTGTACATTTCAAGCAGCTGAGGCTGTTATCACTCAGGGGGTTTCCTGGTGTGAATGAAGTGCTGGGAGTAACCCTACCTGCAGTGCAGAATATAGCTGCTTGGTTCAGAATCTACATTGCTGAGAGCTAGGAAAACAGGAAATATCCTCTCTCTGTTGGGTCCTGTAAGCCATCTTATAGGAGGACAAGCACCTGATTCTGGATCTAAGCATGTTCTTGCTGTAGTATATTTCTTCCCACTGCTATCTCCCCTGTTTTTGTTATAAATAGCATAATATGAAGGCCCATATTTTTGCAATGAGGTTTGTACATTCAGCATAAAAGATCTGGCTTGTTCTGTTCATCCTATTTGTCCTGACTGCATACCTGGGGGTTCTGAAGTATCATCTGCCCTAACAGCAGCCACGTGTAAATGGGAGATCTTGCCTGAGTGAGTTTGCGCTCTGCCCAGGAGCGTGAGGGGAAAAGGGCATCTGCAAAGGACCATTATGCATTTCCTTCACTCCCTATCACAAGGTGGGATTATTTTCCTGTTGCTTCTTTTCTTTCTTCCCATAGGAAGTCAAAATAATTAGCTCAACTAATACTTGGCTCTTTAGAGTAGTATAAGTACAACAGATGAAGTTTACTCACAAAGACCACTGTTGATTGACCTTCCCAACTATTTAAAAGCATCTTTATGAAACTCATCTGTACAAGCATGCTTTATATATGACTTCAGTCCATCAGGTGATAATAGGAAGAGAAATTTCCGTCAGGCTTTTTACAGTTGGACTTTCACCAAAAAAAATCAACAATGAAAACATTTTCAGTAGTTGTGTGCACAGTTGCAGGCACGTGAAGGATGGCAAGGTGTTGGCCCATGGGGAAACAGTGCAGTCTGTGATCCTGTGGTGGGCTAGAGGCTGCACAAATGCACAACAAAGCGGTGGATTTTGCTGCAGGGAGTGAACACACTCCTTGTATAGGGCAGGAGAGAGCAGATGGTTGCAGAGAGGCAGCTGAGGGAGCATAAGGAAGGGAAATATCATCTGATCTGGCTCCTTTTGTCCTGTGAAAGCTATCAACGTGAAATTCGTGTTCACTTCCCATTATGCTAGTGTGAAAAAGGAGCAGCAATTGCAGTGTTTATTAGCAAACATAAGCAGTAAAAAGCCATGCTAGTACTCCAGAAATAACTGGGAAGTCTAATGTTGTAGACACATGTATACACAGACATTATTTAAAAGAACTTCTCTTTGGGGGGGAAAAAAACATAGATAAGATGGAATGGCACTTAGCGGAGAAAGCAATTCTGTACAGTATGTGGATGCATAATATACTTACAGTGCTAGTTCTTGCCTCATTGTAAAACTGCTCCACAAAGCCATCCAAACCCTCAGCTTTCACTTTGAAGCTACTTTAAGGGCTTTGTAGAGATTGCTTCAAAAATAGAGGTATTTTAATGACACAGCTGCCTTGATGGGGAAGGAAAAGCATAGAATTGTCTGGTAAAGAAAATATTAGAATGGTGATTAGAGGGATTACAAAATTTGTTGTAGAACCAATTTACCATTTAAAATGGGAAAGCAGTTTAATGCTCCACTGCTGGCACCGCAGGTTCTGCAAATAGTGTATCTTATCTGAGTTATAACAATTTCATTAATCTGCCACATCTTCAGTTGCTGTAGTCCACCTTTCTCTCTACAAGTGGGAACTTTTTTCTGTTTTGAAAAATAACATTTGCTGAGCACTGGGAGTGAAATATGTCACAATCACAAAAGGGGTGTGAGACTGTAATAGCCTTGATAATGTCTGAAGGGTGTTTATTGTGTTACCAACGAGTGGAATCTGTCTTCCCCCTCAGTTACTGTGGGTGGTATTGAGCTTAGTGATGAGAGCAACTTCAGTGTCTATGTGTAAGCTAGGTATCTAAACTCCTAGTACATTTAGTAGACATCTAATCAGCATGCTCAGAGGATCGTAGAAATGCATCAGACTCCATCTGAAATAAACACTGCTCATCTGAATCTGTCTGTACTTTGGGGACTGCATTAACACTTGAGTTTAAGGTATTAGGATCTCTAACAGTTCTGTCTTCTGCCTTACTAGCTAACCAGTTTCTGTATTTGATATTGAAATGGCTATTAATGTTTGTTGCAGTCAAAACCTTGTATTAGGAGACTGTTTCAGAAGCTGAATTTCTGTAGAAAGTCATACTTTGAACACAGGATAGACTAGTCCCATGTACATGACTATGTTCAAGATAATCTTCTGGCAAGCAAATCCACAGTTTCAGAAGAGAAAAAAGATTACCTTTAGGCTATTTACTTATTTTAAACTGTCTCTCATTCTGTTCATACAAACTCATGATGTTTTGCTGTTCTGTAAGGATAGCAGCCTTCATCTTTGGTCTGTCAGCCCTGCGAGGCCCTACAGACCAACACATAGCCATCTTCTGCCCACCAGTTCAGTCTTCATCTGCCAAACTGATCGTTAACCCTAGAGCACGTATCTTTTCAGCTATGTGCTGAAAACTCTGAGAGCAAAGAGTTCACTAAAGTCAGAGTTAGCTATGACTAGTTAAGACTGATGTGGTATTCATTCTTGCTTCGCAAGCTGTTGCCTGAAATGGGATGTTCTGCCTCTGGACCCTGTGATGCAGTGGTGCTAAAGCCCACCTGTGCCTGATTCAGATTTAATAACCAGCAGAATGTGATAGGGGTTTTCTACCAGTCTGACTGAGTGTGCAGTGAGAGAAGGTCAACACAGGTTTCAGGAGGCAGCTGTGTACATCTTTTATCCCACAGCAGCTCACAGATGTGACCCTTGCAACCTCAAGAGCTGCAACAGTAGAAGGTGCTAGATTGTGCAGCCTGGGCTGTTGGGGAGAGGGAGCAAGGCTGCTGTTTGGGGTTATAGGAAGCTGTTAATTTAGCCATTTCTTACAACACAATCAATGCATTTCCTACCTAACTGGAGGTCAACATACAACTGCTAGCAGTCAATAACATGGACTGGAGCATCAGTTCTTCCATCTTTATCTCCTAACCCAGAGATTGTACTTATTACTGGTAGGGGTTGTTCTCAGAAGTTGTACGTGGTAGAATGATAATTTCTAATTTCACCAATGTCTAGGAATGAATATTGTGATGATGCACTGAGCTGCGTTTCTAGGGTTAAACACGTCCTTGACATGCATATCTAAAAATAGAAAACCTTCAGCTCCGAACAAGGTAGAATTACTGCATATCTTGAGGCCTTTTTTCTATCCTTAAGCAGAGAATCTCATAAGTGGGTATTATGTTCTGCCTATTTTCCTTTTTCTCTAATGTCTGTAAGTGCATCCATCACTACTGATGACTTTGACCTAGACACCCTCTACTTTTTTCATTTTTTCCTTGCTTTAAACAAAAGCATGACAATAAAGTCTGTATCTAATGGTTTTAGAACTATTATTAATTCATCTTTCATTCAAGGTTGATTGCTTTCAATCTTAGCAGTACACTTTCAATTTTTTTTGAATGTGCTTTCATTATGAAAAGGTTGTGACTGAATTTCAGCATACCTATGCTGATAATACAGTCTCATATCTAAATAAACTTGTGTATATGTTTGAAGACGTATTTTTAAATAATATTCTTGCTAAATAAATAGAAAATCTTTTTCTGGAGATACTGTCACAATCGTATGTTCTCCTTCAGATATATGGCTTGTTTCAAACTTACTTCTTTTGATGACTCAGAATTTTTGCTTTTTTTCAGGTTTGTCCTAAAGAACAAATTCCTTAATTGTCAACATTTCAGCATTAGATGGCAGTTTTTGAAGCTGATGGGGAAAACTGGAGTGTACTAAGCTTTCCTGAAACCTTTAATGTTGACTGTAGAAGAAGAATCTGAAGTGCTTGTTAAGGTTCATGCTTATTAAACTGTCACTACTGTTTTTCTGTAGGGAAGGCTACTTTATGGCTTGCAAACTGGTTAATTATCTGTAGTAACTGGTAGCAGATTATTTCAGAAAAGTCGATTGTCCACAGTAATTGTCAGCTTTGTTTTCCATAGCTGTTGATTCATGTTCCCTTACTCTCTGTTGAAATAACTTAGTATTGGAAGAGAAAACGTCTTCAAGTTGTGCCAGGGGAGGTTCAGATTGGATATTAAGAAGAATTTGTTCATTGAGAGGGTTATCAGGCATTGGAACAGGCTGCCCAGGCAGGTTCATTCTCTTCTTCCTCCCATACCCCTCCCCCATGGTAAGGTTTTTGTTCTGGGGTTATGGGTTGCTCTTTCACCATGTATGTAGTTTCTCCCCACATCATCATGTCTGTCTTACACCTCCCATCCCTGCCTCCCTCGTCTCCTCTTCTCCCCTCCCTTTTTTCTTTTTTTGACAATCCTGGTTCCTTTCAGAATCTTACGAAGACTTCTACCAAATTGGAGAGGCAGCAGGGTGAAATGGAAGTGTATGTCCTGGCTGAAATGAGCTGTTGATGGAGCACCCCATTTAGTAGTGTATTTCCTGCAGCATGTTTCAGTCCCCAACACCTACTTTCTCTCATTTTGAGTTGACTGCTCAGTTCTTTGACTTCAATGAGTTGATTATCAATTTATCATCCACCTGAATCATCTCACTCTGGCTTTTATTGGTGATAAAGTACTTGTTGGTCAAGAGCAACCAGTAAGAACTGTTCCTTTTGGCAGCATTTCCTTGTTAATTTGCCTTATTTTAATCACTTTGCTAGGCTGGCAGTATTTGTGGAGGAAGTGCTTTTCTGTTTTTGCTGCTGAGAGAAAAGTCTGTGGAAGTGCAGTCTAAATAGAGTTAGAGGAGGACTAAATCAGATTAGGAGGAGAAACAGGAGATATCAGTCTAAAAGAGTAGTAACCTTAATAACCAAATGTGTTTTGATTATTTTTATTTTTTTTTACACCACTTCAGCAGCTTTACCAAATGCTTCAGTTTGTGCTAATGTGTAAGAGAAGAGAATTGGGTGGTTTTAGAGTGAAACAGGAGACTGTAAATATTTTCTATTCAGAGAAAAGTAGCAGCCCTCTGTGTCCAGTGCTATAATTACATGAACAGTAGAATGGGGAGCAGTGTAATGATCCATCTTGTATCCTGGAGTATATGACTGAGCTCAAAGGATCAAAAGAGAAAGTTGAGAAAGGCATAGGCTGCAGGGATAGTACATGGCTGATCTGTATCAGGCAAAGTAGTAGAGTATGTGCCGCAAAAGGGAATTTTACTGCAGAGGATGAAACAGAGTGCAGAGGAAAAATAATTTCTAGTATGAGTCTGAATATCTCACTCTGTTTATAAAACCTAGAAATAAGAAAGAGTTAACAACCAGAAATTGTTATTGCTGCATGCAGATACACTAGAAGTGTAGAATTTGTATGCAGACATGAGCAAGTAGGGCTATAAAAAAAGGTAGAACTTGAACCATTCCTATGTGTTAGAAAGTTCCTTTCATAATTTTATCAACAGGTATTAATCTGCTACATATATAAACAGACTGACTACAAAGCTCATATTGGTTGTTTCTCTCTTAATTCTGTTCTAAATAGATAGACAAGGATTATTGTATAAAAATAGTAAATTAAGTTTCATTGACTTTTGGAATCTGCATGAAATATAGGTGATAAGCTTCAGATGTATTATTGATCACTGAAGCAACACAAAGCAAAAACCCATACATGAATAATTCTTCACTACTTTCACTTTGAAGGTTCATTAGCACAAGTGATTATGTTTGTTCCTGAAGGCCTTTAGGAGCAGTAACTTTCCTAACAAATCGCTCAAAATTCATTCTAATTTACTATTTTTATTCTCCCCAAACTCTTAGGGTGTTGTAACACAAATCTTGCATAGTAAGTCATAGTGATAGTGCTAGCAAGTACTTTCAAACAATATACTGTAGTAGTTCAGTGCATTTGTACTGTGTATTATTCCTGGGTTTAGAAGTGATCAAGATGTTAAATAGCATTCCTAAAGGTTATTTGTGATTATACTAGCCAAGAGAATAGCATCAGAGCCATTTACGGGTATTGATAATAATATTTTCTTGCCTTTCAGGAAACAGCTTTTTTTACGTGCATCTGCTAATAATTTTGTGTAGAAAAATAAGAGATTGTATATTGAATGAAATAAAACAGCAGTAGGATAAAAGTGAGGAAGAAACCTCCACCTCCATGTAATCTTTCCATGAGAACGTAGATATTTCATCTCCTAGAGTAAACCTTGAAGCTTTCAGTAATCATGAGGTGATAGCATTTCCTCTAGGGACAGTTCAGAAGTGTTCGACTTGAGTGGAAAATGTGTTAACTAAGGAGGTTTTGGAAACGTCCTTACAAACAGCTGATAATAAAAGGCTAATCTACAATTGTAGAATAGTGGCATAGTAGCTATGTACAAGATGTGAACAGCTCTACGTGGAAAACTTCAGTTACAAAGTGAAATGGGTGAGAATTGGAGGATGAGGTGCTCTGACTGCTAGAACTCTGCTGCTGCATCTTGGAACAAGTGGACTGTCTTGTGAGCTGTGAGCAGAACAACAGCTTAAATGGCATAAAAGAGACAGGGCAGGTTAGGAATCAAAAATGTGAAAAATACTGCACATCTCCAACAGAACGCTGAACACCTTCAAAGCTAGATTGTCTGGAAGCCTAATGCAGTGCGTTGTGAAAGTGTCTGGGTCCGTCAAAATGCTGCCTGTCAGTAGATGGTGCTCTTTATATCAGCTATTTACTCATGCTGCCTCTGTTTGGCTGTGTTTTCATGTGAAAGGTCTGGTAACATTTCTTCACAGCTCATTTCTCAAAATTCTGATAACTGTGAGATTAGAAAATGGAGGCTTTTGAGGGCCTATGGAGTGGGGGAGGTACGAAGGAAGAAGTCTTTACTAGGTTCCTTTTCAACCTCCTCCATTTATGGATTTTTTTCAGCAGCTTCTTTTGCTTGTAAATATGTATGATTTTGAAATTGGGTGAATTCAGAAGCTTCCAGCATAAAAACCTTGAACAAACATTGTGGATTGGAGACTATGTAACTAATTCAGACTGATAACTGACCGGTAAGGTACTGCAATAATGTGGCAAGTGATTGCACTTCTAAAGTTTTCTTTTGCATCTTGACTTTGCAGTTTTACCTGCTGTTTCCTGATAGAGAAGAGGCAGGTTGGTTTTTTGAAAAGGTAATGCTTCTGAGAAAAGACTTGAATGAATGAATGTAATGGTGGGTTTCACCTGGAGTCATTTTTGCTTTGGTAGTTGAGCGGATAGAAAAAGCTGCATAAAATTAAGATTTCCTTATTAATGAGATTGAGTTATTATTGGACCTGCCTGCATTTTTTATTATTCAGAAAATATGCCAGCTCTGGAGGAAGAAAGTTAAATACGTCAATTGTGTAAAAATATCACTTGCTAAAGGGTGCTGTTGAGGCAAAAGGCCTGATCTGGGTAGCAGAAGAGCATGACAAACCTAATGAGGAGTTTGAGATGCTTAAAGTTCCATGTGTCTTTATGTGATGACCTGCATATAGAACATCAGCTACTTAACTGAGAGGTACATTTTGGCTTGTGACATGAATTTGCCCATGGAGATAATATTGAGAACTGCCTGCTGTTCCCTGCCTGACATTGCTAGTCTTATTGCAAACAGAAACTGAAAGATTAGTGTGAAATTTTCGTGTAACCTTAAACTGCCAGGGAATGATCCAAGAGAAGGGAACTTAGTTCCATTCAGAAATGTAATTAAAATATTTCTAGTTCTTAATTGGGGCCAGTTTGTCTTCCCAGCACATTGATTTAGATATCCTTTCAGAGACCTCTCTCTAGACAGAATAGATACTGCCTGTACTCAACACATTACAGCAGATGAATATTATTCCTCACAATGCTTAATTTACCTTCTCGCAGTGCTTCTTTCACATTCATCTCCTTATGACTCAAGTTCTTTGTATTGAGGTCAGGCGGACATAATATTTTTGTTGAAAATCTCAATTCCACATTTCTAGGGACCTTTCGCAGCTGCCTTCCCCGAAAAGATGTTACTGGGACATTTGGGGCTAGATTTTCAAATGTTAGCTGGAGCCAAAGCTACAAATTTTAACTTGACTGGCGTTCCTCCCGTGCTTAGCCCTCCCCATCGTGCTGCCAGGGTGTTCCTGGGGAAAGTCCTATTTTCCCACAAATGGCCTGATTTGGGAGATATGTTCAATATCTCAGTGTTAACCTCTGCCCTGCTTCTCCCCAAGCCCCACCTTGAATCTGGTCTGCTGAGTTCTATTTATTTGGCTCTTCGTAGATCCAAATCTTCAGGTTTTTGAGCAGAGACAGTGCTGCTGCCACATCCTTCTGTTTCCTTTTAAAATAAGGATGAGCTTCTGACCTTTTTTTGCTTTCATATTTATTTGCTGCACTACAAGAAGAGGTGCTTCCTGTGAGTGAGGTGTCTTCTTTTGACCTGGGCTAGCCTTGATGTGAACATGGAGCTTGTGCTCTGTGGCCTTTTCTGTATCTTCTTAAGTTTATGGCTGACTTAGGCTGCATCCTAGCCAGGAGTAGCTGGCCTTCATGAATCTCAGTTTAAGGCTTTTTGCTTTCTCTAATATAAAGGATATAAAAGGATATTGTAGTGTTTAAGCTCAATTTATGAGCATAGGACTTCACAGGGATGACAGAATACAGGAATTCCCCTACCAGGGAGAGAAGACAAGTTTCTCTAGTGATTAGCAAGAAATTACATTGACGTCAGAAGTGTCCTGTTTGTTTTGAAAAATAAGTAGTGTATCTGCCTTCTAGATATTTATTTCAGTTGAGAAATTCATTTTGACCTTCTACACAGGCATTGCAATGCTACTATTGCATGAATTGGGTGGCTGAGCTATTCTGCCTCTTCTGTCAACATTTCCTT